>JAQPPZ010008689.1:0-171419 GCA_028583015.1 Wollemia nobilis
ACTTTTATAAAATTCTTTTATAAAATTTTATCAGCTTAGCTTATCATGGTTTTTTTTAAAGAAAAGAATTCAGTTTATTATTTTATAAAAATTAAAACATAACCACACAACTTTAAACCTTTAAAAAACAAAAAAAAATATTTATTTATTTATTTATGTAGTATGAAATCCATTGAATTTTATTTATTTTAATACTTTCAACTACGATAGGCTTTAGCTTGAGAACGGAGTTCATACATGTCAATTTGGGTCCATAATATCCTATAGATTGTTGAAGAACTTCCAAATTCTCTTTAGAACCTCTCATCTTGTTTTTAATCCATGGATTCCAAATCATAAGAATTGTTTTTATTTTGATTCTTGAATTTTATAAGAGCTAATAATCTATTAATTTTTGCATTTATACTTTTGTCTTTAATGATAAAATTTTCATGTGTTTGGTGTGTGATAAATATGTATTGTGTTGAATTAAATTTATATATATTTTTAACACCTTTAAATATTTTGGTATTATTTAATATAATTTTTTTAATTATAATTATTAGTTAAATTAATTTTTTATTTGTACAAATATTTTTCAACTTAAATAATTCATCTTCTATGGTGATAGTTGTTTTGATGATAAAATTTTCATGTGTTTGGTGTGTGATAAATATGTATTTTTTTTTTTGGTGGTGGCCACAAGGGGTAAACAGACTGTGACCACGAGGGAACCATTACATAACATATCCGCAACATGTGAGGCGAGAGATTTTAACCTGGGCCTCTCAGCAACTAGAGAGGTTTAACTAGAGAGGTGTGTGATAAATATGTATTGTGTTGAATTAGATCTATATATTTTTTTAACATTATACTTTTAATTTTAACTATTAGTTGAATTAATTGTTTATTTCTACAAATATTTATAATTATTAATTATTATTATTATTATTCAACTTAAATAATAATGTTTACATGTTTAGCTTGACAATGATCCATCTCATGGTAATAATTATGGTACTCTAATTTTTTTAAATATTCTTAAATATAAATTTTTGACTATGTTTATTTAAGCAAAACTATATTCATGTATTTGGATTGGGAAATTAGCAACTCATGTTGGATTCTCTTGTTGGATTATGTGGTAGTTAAACTTCAATTGAGGCCATGATCAACTTTGTATATTATTCTTCATTTATATTTGTATATTATTCTTCATTTGTTAGGTCTTTTTGCACCTTTTATAGGTGACTATTTTATATTACTTGATTATTTAATCTAAAGGTCAATTTCTTGATCTTGACCTAAATGTTTCTCATAATTATATGTAAATATTCCTTTACACCAATGATTTGGTCATTGGTTAGAGTGTAATTCTATTTCCTTTAATTAGATATTTGGTGTTCATGGATACCTTTTTACATCATGCATTTTATTTTTTGTGAGTTATTTTTATATGTTTGAGTAATGTGTTAATTCCATTCATTTCTAGAAAGTATTGTGAAATATAACATGTTATCAAAGTGGGTGTAAATATCCATTATTTGATTATTTGTCTTTGATAATTCATCTTCTATGGCATCTCCTAAGGATAATATTGTTTGGAAGCATCCATAAGAAAATTTTTGTGTTGCCTACAATATATAAAAAGGTTTTGTGTTAAACCTCTATGAGGATTTTTTTTTAAGCAAAAAACCCCTTGCGGAGCCGCCTTGGTCTGAGAGACCACGAACAGGGGGTTCTACACCATCAAAGTCACCCGGGGGTCACACCCGACCCTTCCCGCACCAACATTATCAATTGGATTTTGAATACCCAATTCAGATTTTTGGTAGGGTGGAGATTTGAACCTGGGACCTCCCTTGGAGGATTACCCTCTCCTCTCCAACTCACCTACAACACATGGGTAACCTCTATGAGGATTTGGATCACGCTCATCCTGGTCTCAATAAATATGATCTAGGAGAAATATTTACCAATGAGTTCTTATTTCCTTTCTTGATACTTAGTCCACTATCTTGTATTTTATTTTTGACTAGACAAATGCCCTAGTTTCAAGATTAAGTTTTTTAAGTTTTGAAATCCTTATTTATATTATATGAATCTTATAGAAAAAAAATCATTTTCTTTTCTCTTTTGCAACATAGATGAGAGGACAATATTTTTTTGACAACCCTCAAATGCTAATGAACTCATAGGTAGAATTTTTTGCATAGAAAAAACATCGAGTTACTTAAATTTTTTTATAAGATATTGAAATGAATCACTAAAATATCATTAAATTATTAATGTTTTTTAACTTGATTTTGAGTTTGGTGCATGTTATATTTATAACCATAATTTTTATAGGCTTTGTTATTGATAGTTATTGTTATACAATATATAAAGTATCTCATGGTTACAATATGGCCATGTTGTCTTAGAAAAGGAAAAAATGATGTAACCTTAAATTAAAAGGAATTCATTAGAGCTACAATACACATTCATAAATAACATGTGAATCCATTCAACCTCTCGTTACATTGAATATAACATTGTTAAAAGTAATGGATAGCCAAATATCTTGGATATTTTGAGTAAAACATAGAATAGAGATAAGATGAAATTAGTTGTTTTCAATAAGGCATAGGATAAAAATATGATTTACTTGATGCAATGAAAGTTATTAAGTATGTAAAAACCAATTTTAGAAAGTAGATATATGCCAATAATTAAAGTAGGTCTTAGGTTGTTAGAAGTTGATTTGAATAACGTTTACTATTATTAGTTGGAGTCACAGATCATCCAATTTGTATATAATATATGTTATTTAATTTTAAGCAATAAAAGTTAAGCATGTAAATGTTTACATGGTATTAGAGTCAAAGATAAAGTTCTCATTTGTTACTAATAAGAATTATTTTAAGATTCTAAACCTATGAGGATAAAGAGGTGGTAGTACATGATGTTGGAGAATCACAAATGTTTGTAGAGTAGTTTTATGGTGAAGGGTTTAATCTCTACAAGCTCATATTATACATGTTCTCGTTGAACAAGGATCTATTTGGGTTAGTTGATAAACAAGGCCAAGATTACATAAGATTTAGATGTAGTCAACAACTAGGAGATAAGATATGGTAAGGACCACTCTTAGATACTCTTGAATGTGAGGGTAATGTTATTCTACATGTTAGGACGTTAAAAATAGAAAACGATTCTTGGGATTAGTTGACTTAAGTATATGACTTGAAATATGTCAATAATAGATTGTATCTTCAAAATAAGTTTTTTTGATTGAAAATATTAATCATGAAGTATTGTAAATCACTCAAATCAATTTAAGTCCTTTAGAAATTGGTGGATATCATGTGGGTCAATAATTTTAAAATAAAATGCAATGATGAATTCTTGGGAGCTTTCAAGAATCATATACAAATTAATAGTAGCTCTACTACTCAAGCCAATATGAATTTGTAATATGTCATAATATTAATATTTTAGAAAGAAGTGAGAGATAAGGATGCAAGCTTGAATGTCGAAAGTTCTAAAACTTATTTTCAATAGTATACAAGGCCAAGGTTAAAAAAAAGATGAAAAATTATTCTCTCTATACCTTTTAAAATATTTAGGGTATAAAAGAGAAGGAAAAGGAACCTAAAAATACTTTTATTATGGTGTTCAAGGGAATTTTAAGAATCAATATAATATAATGTTAGCATGGGTTGAAGAGGTGAAGAATAAGAAGAAGCATAAGCTAATATAGATTCATGTAGTGATCAAGAACAATTATTCACATTCACTTCACCTATAAGATTATGCTTTATGGAGTGTTTGTACTTGGACATAAGATCAATTCAACATATGACATCCAAGAAAGTTTAGTTCATAATGTACAATGAAGTTCCCAAGTGTGAGTATGTTTTTCTTGGTGATAGTCATAGGCATGAAATAATTGGAGTAGAAAACATTTCATTAAAAATACTTAATTGATATGGTTTGAAATATGAAGCTATTAAAATCATGGAGGAGTTTTCTTAAATAGGTACCAAATCCCCTCAAGTGGATACAAAAACAAGGTAGATCTAATACATTCACAAGATCCCTACCAAAGAGTGATCCATGTGAGTTTGGAGACTCACACAAACCATGCTAAATGGTGGTTAAATAAGACAAGGTCAACTACAACTAATTTAACCATCCTAGTCTACATAAGACAAAAAGGGAGTACATGTGAATATCAAATTATTTTCCATGTGAGCCAAAGGCTATAAAATCTTTCATGCATTTTCCTCATTTTGCCCCCCACCATAGAAGCACTGGACCCCAATGTTTTCAATAAATTATGAAATTCATGGGCTATTTAGTGGTGATATATCCATCTAGCCTAATGTGGATGCTAACTATGGCAAGCAAAAAGGTATGATGTGGAAGACCCTTTTCAAGTTTGATAAGTCTTTGTGTCAAATTATTTTTCGATATCAAGTGAAATTTATAAGTGAGGTACCACATATGTTGAATGGTTGATGATAGTCTTAGTCTCCAAAGTGAAATCCTAGTATGGCTTTAGGAGATCAACATGGACAACATCATGTATGTCAAGATGTGTTGGAAGATCCAAACGAAAGGTATTTTTAGAGACTTTCTAAAGGATGGTATAAGGCACATATTAAAGAGGTTTGATCTTACTATGTACCTTCTAAAAAAGAGTCATTTGTCTAAGTAAAGCTAAAATTTGCCTTTGAGTTGAAATGAATGAGGGACACGATGTTTATTCATTTCTTGTTTTTATTACTATCGAGTCTTCTACAAGATCTATGTTACCTTGGACTAAAGGATCTATAAATGCTAAATAAATAAAATTACCTTATCTTGTTCCTTCTCCATGTGTGAAATGGTTGGAGATAGCAAGGCTAAGTGTAACTCATATGGGGCTAGTGGTTGAAATGCAAAAAAAACCCTCAAAGGATGAATTATCCTATGGATTTATGGATAGCTTAATTGTAGGTATGCTCTATGTGCATGAGGTTCAAATCCTTATTTGTAGGAGAAGAGTGATGATAGATCCTCAAGATTTGCATAAGTGTGTAATTGACCACTTTATGTGGACACAAAAATAGCACCAATCTAATTATGTGACTGCAAACACTGATCGCATTGACACACACAACCCCAAGGGCAGCCCCTAGAGGTTAAATAGTGGTCTTAACCACTCTCACAATAGTTTTGGAAGGTTAGAGATCAATTTGGCACCTTTAAGCACTTTTCTCAACATCCATTCCACCCTAGAACGAATTCAAATTGGGATTCACCCCACCCAAGGATGAATTCTGGATTCGCTCTAGGGTGGGGCGAATTGCAGGTTTGACGGGCAAAAAGTCAAATCTTGACAAATGGCAGCTCAGATCCACAACTTAATGCTTCCTTCATCACATGGGAGTATGGGTGAGAATTTTTGAGTGTTAGAGGCAATTACAAGGGTAGTCATGAAGCCCTTATTCAGGGACGAGTCTCCTTCCCCCTGAGAAGGCATGATTGCCAAGTGGCGCCTCTACATGCCCATTTCAAGAGACCTCCAGGTATATAAATTGGTGAGTTTTCTCACCCCAAATATATAGAGAATGAGCATTTTAGAGCAATGAAGTGTTGTCATTTTATTGTCATACCTCATACCTTTTAGATTTATGCCTTTCACATCCTTGATCTCCTTTAGAGGGGAGGTCATAGGGTGACTATTGAGAGGATGAATCTTGAACCCAAAACCCGACATTTGGCCACAATATCCCACCAAATTTTCCTACAATACCACACAAGATGTTTTGGACCCATCCCAAGTGGATTGGTGCCGAAATCAGGCCTCAAACGATGGGTGGCCTGCCCCATGGGCACCCCCTCCCACACTACCATAGTCCTAATCGCCCCCCTTTGGAGAGATGGGAATTCCATGGCATACTTACTTTCTTTAATTTTTGCATTCAATTCTATGATTCTTAGATAGGTTTTCATTTAAATCTCATCTCGTTTTGAACAATTTTGATCATGTTTCTATCTTTGCTCGCTTCTACTAATCTACAGGTAGCATCCTCAAATTCCAATTTATGGAGGCCAAATTGGGAAAATATGACCATCTGGGTCTTCCCAAAATTCCCCCAATTAGCTAACCCCAAGTTTTAAGGTCTTTTGGAGCTTCCTAGGTGGGACATTTGGGATAGTACCTATTCGGCATTTTGTTGTAGGTGAATTCATCCCGCCCCAAAGTGAATTCAAATCGGTGAGGAATTTCCTAAATATTCTTTTTGTAAGGCCTTCCTGGTGGTGTCTTGATGCCCCTATCAAATTTTCAGAGCTTTTGGATTCATTTTAGGCATAGTTTAATTCATTTTTCTTATTCACTTATCGTGGGCTTGGGGATTGCATGCTTTGATTTATCCGTAGGTGCTACTAAATGTTTCTTGTTCCTTTGAGTGTAGGGCCTAGACATTAGAGGAGAAAAAAGGAATTTAGACTCATCAATGCAAGAGGTGGTGACATTTGGTCAGCCCATTTTACATGTGGGCACGCGAAAGAAGGAAAGGCACCCATGGATGTAACAAGAACGCGTACTTAAATGCTCCTAGCCCTTGGAATAGGAGGATGCGCATTGTAACCGAGTTGTGAAACATATCAATATAAAGGGCTGTATCCTTTATTCACACTTGTTTCATTTTTATTCACTCATGCTTTTCCCTCTTTTCATGCACTTTCAAATTCCTAGGATTTAGCGCTAAGTTCGGTTCTATTTGCATCACATCTTCGCTTTCCATTTTTGCTTTCATATCCTCATGATTCCAGTGGATATCATGGTGGGGTTGCTATCCAGCCACCCTCCCATAGGCCACAAGAATAAGATTTGGCAGAAATTCCCTACCAAGGCGGAGGGGTTGCTATCCGGCCACCCCCCCATAGGCCTCAAGTCTCCCACAATCCACAACGGGAGAAAACTAAAGAGGAAGAGATTAAATATTTCGATGCATACAAAGTGTTTCTAGAGCACTTGGATTATATGGAAACCAAAGGTTCTGGGCCCCAAAATCCCATGTTATGCCAACTCCCTAGTCATCCTATGCATCCGTCAGTGCTTCCACCCCCTTACCCTAAACACTTTAAGATGCATCAGTTGACAATCTTTAAGGGTGAGGAGGATGCCTAATAGCATGTGACCAGATTCCTGAGCCAATGTTTTGGCATTTAGGACAATGATGCATTGTTGCTAAGGACATTTATAACCACATTTGTGGGCCCTACCTCGGATTGGTTCACCCAATTGCCAAAGCACAACATCAATAACTTGGATCAGTTAGTGGATGCGTTCCTCGAACGCTTTGCCTTTAACACCAAGAAGAAGGTGTCACTAAGTGACCTAGCCAGCCTCAAGCAGTATGAGGAAGAAACCATGGCGGCCTATGGGAATCGATGGAGGACTCTACTTTCTAAGCTACCCTACCTCCCTCCTATGTCCGACCTTACACAAATGTTCTCACAAAGTTTTTTGAGATTGATATCTATGCTATTGTAGCTACAGCAATATTCCACCTTAGAGGAAGCTCTGGCACAAGCCAGAATCATCAAAGAGATCAAGATACAGGATGGTGAGATCGCCAAACCTAAGAAGAAAGAATGGAACAAGAACACAAAAATAGGGACTACACAACAGAAACCCGCTGTGGTCAATCAAGTTGCTATAAATGTCCATAAGCTTGCATAAGAAATACAGCGTCAAAAGGCTAACTATCAGGCAGTGCCTCCTAATAATTATCAAAGAGAAAATTAGTAGCATCACCCTAGGTGATAGTACACACCTTATATGGAGTCTAGGGACTCCCTACTTGACCGCTTGTTAGCGACGAACTTGATCAACCTTCCAGAGATCCAAACCATAGACCCCAATGCACCAAAGCCTAAGGGATACTGTGAGGACTTGTATTGTAGGTTCCATAGGTGGAGGGGACATGACCTGAATGCATGTTGGAGGTTCAAAGGTTTGATACAAGACCTGATTGACAATAATACATTGGTAGTGGACAACCCCGTAGCACCAAACAACCAGCAGATGGGAGTTTTCAAAGACCCCTTGCCTACCCATGAGGCATAGGAAAAACCCCTTCAAGTCAATGAGTTGCAATAGAATTGTCCCATGCAAGGGTATGTAGGAATGATAAGCATAGTGACTAGGAACAAGAGATACCCAAGAGTTGCCCCCGAGGCAGCCACAAGAGAGGTTCCATCGATGTCACAACCTCAACAACACCCTATGAAGCTACCTTCGCCTAGACCCATAGCCATGATTTGGACCAAAATCATGCAGAGCTTGAGGACCACATCGGCTAGGCTCTCCATATACGAGCTTATACAACAATCAACACCCCATTGGGAGGCTCTAATGGAGATATTGAAAGCCATCGATTTGCAGCCCCACGAAGAAAATTCCTTCAACAACTTTGTGGGACATGTCAAACGATGCACGGAGCCAGCCATCACCTTTCGAGAGGATGAAGTTAAATCAGTATCTGATGACATGGCAGATCCACCCCTACACGTTATCACGTGGGTCAACGGGATCCCGTATAAGAGAGTGTTGGTAGACACTGGCTCATCCAGTAACATCATTACCACAGCGGCATTGAAACATCTGAAGTTGCTAGCCTCTCACATCACGGCTTCCACCTATACACTGCGAGCATTCAATGATGCGATATGCTCGACAGTTGGCACAATTGTCCTACCCATTCAAGTAGGACAAAAGACGATACCTACATTGTGCCATATTTTGGAAGGCGATATGGCTTATAACATCTTGCTAGGGCAGCCATGGATCAGGGACATGAAGTGTGTCCCTTCGATAGCTCATCAATTTTTGAAGTATACATTTGAAGGGGAAGTACATGTAGTCCCGACGGACTTAGAACCCTTCAAATATTGCAATGCGGTGCAGCTGATGCCGCAATCGACCCTTCCATCGATGCACTTGGATTTTTAGTTAAATCCATCTAGACAGGGTCCGATTCTACAAGCACCACTGGTGATAAATCCATCAAAACCCTAGCCAAGTACATCTTCATCGTTCGGTCCTTCACCAACAACGCCACCTATCATGGCTAAATAGAAGGACAAAGGGAAGCAAACCCTAGAAGAGGCTCAACCCCTAGAAGAGGCGCTTCCAATAGTATCAACCATCTCTATCGAAGAGATGCCTAGCACAATGGAATTTGAGGCTCCTAGTTCACCCAACATGAAGTGGACTCAGGAAGAGCTTACGTTCCCTCCCCCTCAATTTCCAACAATCACTGTTGAAATGGCCAATACAGGCCTGGGGGAGTATCTAGTGCGGAATTTTGTAGCAACGACCATGCTAGATTCCATGCAAGACATGGGGAGACCTCGCCTCCCCATTGGTACAATTGTTCCTTTAGGTTACCCACCAAACCAAAAAAACTTTGTGTATGGGGGCCTTGATCATGGTACTGAGCCATGCATGCAAGAGGACGAAGATGAAGAGCTTTTTGTAGAAGATGTCAACTATCTGTCTAACCTAGACTTCACTTTGAGATATCTTGGCCAATGCAATTGGCATGGATACGAGCTAGGCAGGTATGAGCAAGGAGTGCGTGTCCTTTGCCATCCAAGATACCAAATGCCTTATGACAAGTTGGGCGTGGGGTTCAACCACCCCCTGCCCTTGGACATCTTGGTGGATAACATGCAAGGCCTAGGGATAGGCAATAAGGGTGGATTGGCATCAGATCCTTATGCCAACCCGAACACAACGTATACATTGGGAGATTACCTCCCATGGTCAACAACCACCCTTGTTAACCTCAATAACCCTTCTCCTTTGCTAGAGAGAGGCAAAAGTTTGGGGACTCACTTTCAGGGAAGGTATAAATAGTGTCAAGAGGGATCTTCGAAGGACGAATCAGAATATGAACCAACATCATATGATCCCTTCGAATCCGATAGTGATCACTCACAAGTGATCCCCATGAATGACTATCAAGAGAGCCTCTTGACAATGTTCCCTCTAGAAGCTCCAATCGATCCAGTGTCGCATCAAGAGAATCAGGTCCCCCCACGGAGAGTGGAACAACCACAATGGGGCCAGATTAATCTGCTTGAGCAGGATGAGTCTGTAATGCCTCAAACAGTTGTCGGAGCCAATGAGGGCTTTTAGATCTCCGATAGTGATTACGAAGATGAAACAGAAATGACATATCTTAATCACATGCGGTAGGTGCCACAACAATACCCCTTGGGGATTAATGACATATTTGAATAGATGGGCATAGTTCCAGGACACGAGTGGTACGTAGACCCAGTGGGGTGGGACCAAGTGTTGGATCCGCCACTCTAGGTATACGAAGAGCACCTTCCACTATGAGACCCTAGGGTGATATCAATGTCGAGGGCAGACCCTATCCTCCTATCAGCACATAGGGCTGATCCATTCATGCCAATACCTCTAGAGCCAGATCCAAAGCACAGAGAACATCCAGAGTGTTTGAGTCATCACACCCACGGTAATGGAGACCAAAATCATTTCATCAACATGATCTCCATTGACTTAACCGCCCTCATTCGTAATTCGGTCGATCCAGCACAGTCCTTGCATCTAGACATAGATGCCATAGATTGGGATCACGTCAATTCACCTTCATCCCCATCAGATTACTGGCATTTCGATAAAATGCTTCATTTTACCCCAGGGACAACTCAGGATATCTTTCATGCCGAAGAGGAACCCAAGGTTCCCAACACATATTTAAACTCAGCAAATGATATCCATTTGATCTCGACTCCACACTAGCTGGAGGATGGATCCCACATGTCGGTCGAGGAGACGACTGACGTAGACATCGGCTTGGATCCAATGAATCCACATATCATCAAGATGGGGGTAAGATTATCCCTTGAAGAGCAAGCCGACTACATTGCCCTTCTCAAAGAGAAGAAGGAGGTTTTTGCATGGTCGTACAGAGACATGTCGGGGCTAGATCCATAGCTAGTCACGCATAATCTAACGCTTGATCCGACAGTCAAGCCAGTTAAGAAAAAACTATGTAAGATGCACCCAACAATGGCCTTGATGGTCAAAGATGAATTGCAAAAGTTGTTGGATGCATAGTTTGTCATCTGCATGGATTATCCGCCATGGCTGTCCAACATGGTGCCCGTCAAAAAGCCCGACGGGAGGATTCGCATATGCACTAATTTTTGAGATCTAAACAAAGCGAGTCCTAAGGATGATTTCCCCTTTTTGAGCATTGACGCATTGGTAGATGCTACAGTGGGCCACAAAATGCTATCCCTCATGGATGGTTTCTCGGGATACAATCAGATTCGTATCAATCTCAAAGACCAACTAAAAATGGTGTTCACAATGCCTTGGGGGACATTTTGTTATAAGGTTATGCATTTTGGCCTTAAAAATGTTGGTGCCACCTACCAACGTGCCATGACGTACATCTTCCATGATTAAATGCATAAAACTTTGGAATATTACATGGATGATTTGTCTGGCCAAATCTCTTTTGTGCCCAGATCATCTCGATGACTTAAGCAAGATCCTCGATCACCTCATGGAACATAAAGTCAGACTTAATCCCAAGAAGTGCGTATTTGGTGTCACATCTAGAAAACTCTTGGGTTTCATAGTCTCAAAGCGAGGCATCGAGGTGGACCCAAACAAAGTCAAGGAAATCCTTGAAATGCTTCCCCCAACTACCATTAAGTAGCTCAGAAGTCTGCAGGGAAAGGTCACGTCAATCAAGCACTTCATAGCGCAACTTTCTGACAAGTGTCGACCCATGAACAAACTATTGCACAAGGGGGTAGCATTTCACTGGGATGACGAGTTCCAGTCAGCCTTTGACGACATCAAACGGTACTTGGCTTCACCACCAGTATTGGCACCACCTAGACCAAGAGTGTTGTTCTACTTATACATCTCAGCTACGTAGGTGGCACTGGGCACCATGCTAGCCTAGAAGAATGAACTTCACAAAGAATAGGCTACTTACTATCTTAGCCACACCCTGGTATGTTATGAACTTAACTATGCATATGTCGAGAAACTCTGCTTGGCAGTGGTGTTTGCTACCAAAAAGCTACGCCACTACATGTTGAGCAACACTATGTATGTTGTGTCTAAGGAGAATCCATTG
The DNA here is from genome assembly GCA_028583015.1 of Wollemia nobilis. Classification (NCBI taxonomy): domain Eukaryota; kingdom Viridiplantae; phylum Streptophyta; class Pinopsida; order Araucariales; family Araucariaceae; genus Wollemia; species Wollemia nobilis. Next base: position 12,153 of record JAQPPZ010008689.1, read on the forward strand.
CGGTACATGATGAGTCGTACTTATCATAGTAGCCGCACGATGAAATGGATCATGTTGTTGACAAAATTTGACATAGAGTTTATTGGACAAAAATCCATCAAAGGACAAGTCATAGCCGATCAACTAGCAGAGGCTCCTCTCGAAGACGATCAACCTCTGGTCATAGAACTACCCGATGATGGGGTCTTCCATGTCTTAGAATCACTAGATTCTTATGAGCCTGAGTCATAGGCCGACATAACCTTATTTTTTGATGGTTCTAAATGTGAGCAAGGTGGTGGCACGGGAATAGTATTCTTCACACCACAATGGGCTCCAATGCCTCTGTCCTTTAAATTAGACTTCCCATGCACCAACAATAATGCAGAATATGAAGCCTTGCTCATAGGTCTTTAGACAACAATCACCATGAACATCAAATGATTGAACATCTTTGGTGATTCGCTGTTAATTGTCAACCAAGTCAAAGGGGTATTCCAATGCAAATGCCCAGTTCTGCAAGCCTATAAAGCCCTTGTGGACAAATTCTTGGCGAATTTTGAATGGTACAACATCGAGGCACTCCCTCGGTCATCGAATTGTTTTATAGACACTATGGCCTCCTTGGGGTCACTAATCCCGCAAGACCTTTTCGGTGATATGACAACCATTCAAGTCAAAACACTATCGCAATCCATGATGGACCGTGCAAGTTCTAACTTGACACCAGGAATCCACATGATCCAGATTGAACCACCTCAGGATAGGTTCTCTTGAATGCACGATCATCTGAAACATGCCAATCGGGGGTCCTTGTTCTCCCCTACTCCCATAAATAGCAACACAATGCTATTCTTACAAGTTCTCTCCCGCTTAGCGTTTGCTAGGGATGAAATTCAAGAGGGATTTGCTGTTCATACCGTTGAGGCTTCCGATCAATAGGATTGGTATTCACCCATAAGGGACTACCTCAAGTTAGGTAACCTCCCACTTGGATTGATGCATGCCGCAAAATGAGCATTCAAGAAAAAAGCGGCCAAGTATGTCTTGTTAGGAGACATTTTGTACCGTTGCAGCTATGAAGGAATCCTCCTTCATTGCTTGGACCAACAAGATTCCACTTGGGCAATCGCCCAAGTGCACGATGGTACGTGCGGTGGCCACTTCAGTGGTATGGCCATCACAAAGTGCATTCTTCGCATGGGCTATTATTGGCCATCTTTAGAGCGAGATTGTTGCGCATATGTAAGGAAGTGTGTGAAGTGTCAACATCATGCTAATTTGACACACATACCTTCCTAGGCCTTACAACCGATCCAATCGGCTTGGCCATTTTTGTAGTGGGGCTTAGATCTAATCAAAAAGATCTCCCCTGCATCGTTAGGTCATCACACATTTATCATAATGGCCACAAAGTATTTCACCAAGTGGGTGGAAGCAGTTTCGCTTACCTCTACGATAGGACCCCGCATTGTGGAGTTCATTTTACATAACATCATATGTCATTTTGGTATTCCATCCAAAATAATCTCGGATAATGGGACATCATTCAAGAACAAATACGTGCGTGCTTTGACCACAAAGTACAAAATTAAGCATAGTTTTTTGACACCCTATTATCCGTAGGCAAATGGGCAAGCAGAGGCGTCAAACAAAATGCTAGTTGCCATCCTCAAAAAGATAGTCGCAGACAGTCATAAGGATTGGCACATTCAAATCCCACTTGCCCTGTGGGCTTATCGCACTAGCATTCGGACGCCCACTAGGGCAACTCTATTTTCGCTCATGTATGGCTCCGAGGCTGTCATGCCTCTCGAGTTGGAAATTCCTTCCCTGCATATCAATGCAAGAGTTCATCGATGATGACACTGCACGATAGGCCCGATTAGACCAGCTTACGTTGCTTGATGAACAGATGCATTAATGCTCTCGAGCATTTACGTATCTATCAAGAGCGACTTAAGAAAGCATACAACATGAAAGTTCACCTGAGGGATTTTTAGGTTGGTGACTTGGTCTTAAAAGAGAACCAACAGAATTCTAGTTTGTCGTCCCATCTAAGAGACAAGTTCATGGTAAATTGGTTAGGTCCCTATGTAATTGATAGTAAAATAGGACCTAGAACATACCGGCTAGCCTCTCTTGATAGAATCAAGGAATTAGAACCCTTGAACATCAGTCATTTGTGGCCATTCCATATCTAGAAGAGCCGTACCCCAAACAAAATGCTCCAAGGATTCCGACAATCGCTTGGTCAATCCCAAAATGCTCCAAGGATTCCTGCAATCGCTTGGTCAACCAAAATTCTCCAAGGATTCCACAATCGCTTGGTCAAACATAAGAAAATTCAAAAACAGTAAAATCATCAAAAATAACAAAAAGTTACATCTCATTTCCAGGCATACTCCAACTCATCACAACAATAAAGAGCTCTTTTCGCATCTCATCTTCATATTCACAAAAAAATCAATCCATCAAAAACACAAAAATATGTAGCTGCATTAAGCATCGCATCCATACATTGCATATTTGTGGTCATACAGGTCAAAGGCACCGTAGACTATAATTACTCTGCCAGTCCATCTTGTTTCACATTTCTCCATTCTATAAGAAGTCCATCAAAAATAAATGCCATTCACTTCATTTTTACCATACCAAAGTTAGTGGTCTTCTAATGTATCAAGAGTTTTTTTCCTTCAGTTTTCATTTGCTTTCTAGCCACGTATTGTACCAAGTCAGATAGATTTTACAAAGGTAGAGTTCTACTTGGATCACACCTTGTTACGTAGCATCCCAACACAAATTAAAACACAAAAAAAAAAAAATCCCAAGTTGTGTGAATGAAAGATGAAACCTGCACAACAATCCAGGTCGCCATAAGAGAAATGGTTATCTTACTCATCCCCCTATGCGAATGACCCCAAGAATGCTGAGAGTTGGCAAAAGGACAAGCATCTTCCCTACCCAATTCCCCAAGAATCCCAAGTTCTCAAAAAGTTGCAAACATCATACAATCTTGCAAAAAGTCAAAACTCCAAAAATTTGACATCGCAACCAAGGTGCATACATCAAAAGGCACATACAATAGTGATTCTCATCACTCAAAATTCAAATCCCTTGCTCAAAAGAAAAATAAAAAAAATAAACAGTGATTTTTATCACTACAAAAGAGCAAGTATCCCAATATAATTGAAGAAAAGAAGGGAGTCGAACTTGAATCCCTGGAACTCTCAAAGATTTCGACAGGTCATGAGGCAAACCTCGCATCTGGTTTGGTGGATAGCCTATCGGTCACCGGTGGTAAACCTCTCGCATGACGATATATCCGTCACATTAACTCGTGTACGAGATCAATGTTTGCATGTGGATGAGCTAGCTTATGGTATCCTAGATAGCACCGTAGATTAATCTGACTAAATACAACAAAGGAGTTAGTGGAGCTAATTAGGTGATCCTCAGTACAGGTTTGGTTGACAACCTATCTAGCACTAGTGGTATCCTAACAAACACCACATAAATGAACTCAATTGCACACATAGGGATGTGAAATAACTTGGTCAAAGACAAGTCCGATTCATACCTTGTCCAAAAGTCTTGTAAGATAAAGTACAGGCATGGCTAGTTAGTTAAAACCATCTAAGTCTCAAAAAACCTTAGCTACATTTTAAACCAACTATGCTATCTTTCATCCTCGCATGGCCACCAGCAATCGCCAAAACCACAAAGTTCTAAACAGTCTATGGCCCCCTCGCCAAACAACACAAATTTCAATTCATCCATTACATTTGCATATCCTCAAATTTAGAAACCTTCGCATTCATCATAACATATGCATCCATCAAAATAAATTAACATGCATACATCCATACTCATCACTCATCGTGCATAAAATCAAATCATCACACACACATAAAAAAAATAACGTCATGTGTATATATCATCAAAAATGCACCAAAATAGCTAATAAGCTTGCCCGATGAAAGTGCTTTTGCACTTGACATCCCGGGCATGCAAAACGGACGTCGGGGTCACAAATCCTCACTATCCTACTCCCTAAGAAGGCTACCATAGCCGGACCGCTCCACGGGAAGACGGATCTTCGAGAATTTCATCCCCAAACGATGTCACCAAAAAGGGTCAAAACCCACCCAAAAATAGCAATAACATTGCCGAACGAAGGTGCCTTCGCGCCTCACATTCTTGGCATCCAAAACAGACATTGGGGTCACAAATTGTCACTATCCTACTCCCTAATAAGGCTACCATAGCCAGACCGCTCCACGGGAGAATGGATTTTTGTCAATTTCAGCTCCAAAATGCGTCACAAAAAGGGTTCAAACCCACCAAAAATAGGTCTAAATGTCGGGAAACTGCACACACGCTTAACGCTAAAACATCTAAAGGCACCCTCACACAAGTCATATTGGGTCAAGCGACTCATCGCTTTTCTCATAAAGGTCATTCCCTCATCGATTCGTCGCTTGAGGGGGTAGTCACACTTAGTCACCAACCAACAAATACACACCCAATTAAGGAAAACGGCATGCATTCAAAGAATCATTGACAAAGACAATCACGCTCCTGCTTGGGGCAATAAACAAGCAATAATCACAAGCTGATCAAATCACTTGGCATTTCATGAATCATGAACTCAAGGTTCTCATAGACAAAATGTTGCGCCCTTTGCCTATTCATGATTGATCAATGTCCAAGATCAAGTAACACCTCACCAAAAAGGTTAACACTTGAATCAAGTTCCTTCGCTCGTCAGAAGCAAGGATTCAAGAATGCATGCCCTTTCCATACTTGGGGCATCAAAAGTTGGTTAGGTTACTGAGAAACCCTAATCATTAGTACTTTGGTTATCTATTTTTGCTCGGCACTGTGCCATGCATAGCGCATCCCAAAAAGGGGCATCTATAGACACCAAAATAGCACCAATATAATTATGTGACTACAAAAACTGATCGCATTGACACACATAGCCCCAAGGGCAGCCCCCAGAGGTTAAACAGTGGTCCTAACCACTCTCACAACAATTTTGGAAGGTCAGAGATCAATTTGGCACCTTCAGGCACTTTGCTCAACATCCGTTCCACCCTGGAATGAATTCAAATTGGGATTCGCCCCACCCAGGGATGAATTCTGGATTCGCTCCAGGGTGGGGCGAATTGCAGGTTTGATGGGAAAAAAGTCAAATCTTGACAAATGGCAGCTCAGATCCACCACTTAACGCTTCCTTCATCGCATGGGAGTATGGGTGAGCGTTTTCGAGCGTTAGAGGCAATTACAAGGGCAGTCATGAAGCCCCTATTCAGGGAGGAGTCTCCTTCCCCCTGAGAAGGCATGATTGCCAAGTGGCACCTCTGCATGCCCATTTCAAGAGACCTCTAGGTCTATAAATTGGTGAGTTTTCTCACCCCAAATATATAGAGAAGGAGCATTTTAGAGCAACGAAGTGCTGTCATTTTATTTTCATACCTCATACCTTTTGGATTTGTGCCTTTCACATCCTTGATCTCCTTTAGAGGGGAGGTCATAGGGTGACTATTGAGAGGATGAATATTGAACCCAAAACCCGACATTTGGCCACAATATCCCACCAAATTTGATGACAATACCACACAAGAGGTTTTGGACCCATCCCAAGTGGATTGGTGCCAAAATCAGGCCTCAAACGACGGGTGGCTTGCCCCATGGGTGCCCCCTCCCATACTGCCACAGTCCTAATCGCCCCCCTTTGGAGTGATGGGAATTCTATGGCAGACTTGCTTTCTTTCATTTTTGCATTCAATTCTATGATGCTTAGATAGGTTGTCATTTAAATCTCGTCTCGTTTTGAACAATTTTGATCATGTTTCTATCTTTGCTTGCTTCTACTAATCTACAGGTAGCATCATCAAATTCCCATTGATGGAGGCTAAATTGGGAAAATATGACCATCTGGGTCTTCCCAAAATGCCCCCAATTAGCTAACCCCAAGTTTGCAGGTCTTTTGGAGCTTCCTAGGTAGGACATTTGGGACAGTACCTATTCGGAGTTTTATTGTAGGTGAATTCGTCCCACCCCGGAGTGAATTCAAATCGGTGAGGAATTTCCTGACTATTCTTTTTGTAGGGCCTTCCTGGTGGTGTCTTGATGCCCCTATCAAATTTTTAGAGCTTTTGGATTCATTTTAGGCATAGTTTAATTCATTTTTCTTATTCACTTATCGTAGGCTTGGGGATTGCATGCTTTGTTTTATCCGTAGGTGCTACTGACCATTTCTTGTTCCTTTGAGCATAGGGCCTAGACATCGGAGGAGCAGGAAGGAATCGAGACTCATCAATGCAAGTTGCGGTGACATTTGGTCCGCCCATTTTACATGTGGGCACGCGAAAGAAGGAAAGGCACCCATGGATGTAACAAGAACACATACTTAAATGCTCCTAGCCCTTGGAAGGGGAGGATGCGCATTGTAACCGAGTTATGAAAATGAAAGCACGAGGATACGGAAGCAAAAAGGAAAGCGAATATGCGATGCAAACAGAACCGGACTTAGCGCTAAATCCTAGGAATTTGAAAGTGCATGAAAAGAGGGAAAAGCATGAGCGAATCGAAATGAAAACAAATATGAATAAAGAAGACAGCCCTTTTTATTGATATGTTTCACAACTCGGTGACAATGCGCATCCTCCCCTTCCAAGGGCTAGGAGCGTTTAAGTATGCGTTCTTGTTACATCCATGGGTGCCTTTCCTTCTTCCGCGTGCCCACATGTAAAATGGGTGGACCAAACATCATCGCCGCTTGCGTTGATGAGTCTTGACTCCTCGCTGCTCCTCCGATGTCCAAACCCTACGCTCAAAGGAACAAGAAATGGTCAGTAGCACCTACGGATAAAACAAAGCATGCAATCCCCAAGCCTACGATAAGTGAATGAGAAAAATGAATTAAACTATGACTAAAATAGGTCCAAATGCTCTAAAAATTTGATAGGGGCATCAAGACACCACCAGGAAGGCCCTACAAAAAGAACAGTCAGGAAATTCCTCACCGATTTGAATTCGCTCCGGGGTGGGACGAATTCACCTACAACAAAATGCCGAAAAGGTACTGTCCCAAATGTCCTACCTAGGAAGCTCCAAAAGACCTGCAAACTTGGGGTTAGCTAATTGGGGGCATTTTGGGAAGACCCAGATGGTCATATTTTCCCAATTTGGCCTCCATCAATGAGAATTTAATGATGCTACCCGTAGATTAGTAGAAGCGAGCAAAGATAGAAATATGATCAAAATTGTTCAAAACGAGACGAAATTTAAATGACAACCTATCTAAGCATCATAGAATTGAATGCAAAAATGAAAGAAAGCAAGTCTACCATGGAATTCCCATCGCTCCGAAGGGGGCGATTAGGATTGTGGCAGTGTGGGAGGGGGCGCCCATGGGGCAGGCCGCCCATCGTTTGAGGCTTGATTTCGGCACCAATCCACTTGGGATGGGTCCAAAACCTCTTGTGTGGTATTGTCAAAAAATTTGGTGGGATATTGTGGCCAAATGTCGGGTTTTGGGTTCAAGATTCATCCTCCCAATAGTCACCCAATGACCTCCCCTCTAAAGGAGATCAAGGATGTGAAAGGCGCAAATCCAAAAGGTGTGAGGTATGACAATAAAATGATAGCACTTCGTTGCTCTAAAATGCTCCTTCTCTCCATATTTTGGGGTGAGGAAACTCACCAATTTATAGACCCGAAGGTCTCTTGAAATGGGCATGCAGAGGCGCCACTTGGCAATCATGCCTTCCCAGGGGGAAGGAGATTCCTCCCTGAATAGGGACTTCATGACTGCCCTTGTAATTGCCTCTAACGCTCGAAAACGCTCACCCATACTCCCATGCGATGAAGGAAGCGTTGAGTGGCGGATCTGAGCTGCCATTTGTCAAGATTTGACTTTTTGCCCATCAAACCTGCAATTCGCCCCACCCTGGAGCGAATCTAGAATTCGTCCCTGGGTGGGGCGAATCCCCAGTTTGATTTCGTTCCAGGGTGGAACGGATATTGAGCAAAGTGCCCGAAGGTGCCAAATTGATCTCTGACCTTCCAAAACTACTGTGAGAGTGGTTAGGACCACTGTTTAACCTCTGGGGGCTGCCCTTGGGGCTGTGTGTGTCAATGCGATCAGTGTTTGTAGTCACATAATCGGATTGGTGCTGTTTTGGTGTCTACAGATGCCCCTTTTTGGGATGCGCTGTGCATGGCACAATGCCGAGCAAAAATAGATAACCAAAGCACTAATGATTAGGGTTTCTCAATAACCTAACCAACTTTTGATGCCCCAAGTATGGAAAGGGCATGCATTCTTGAATCCTTGCTTCTGACGAGCGAAGGAACTCAATTCAAGTGTTAACCTTTTTCGGTGAGGTGTTACTTGATCTTGGACATTGATCGGTCATGAATAGGCAAAGGGTGCAACCTTTTGTCTGTGAGAACCTTGAGTTCATGATTCATGAAATGCCAAGTGATTTGATCAGCTTGTGATTATTGCTTGTTTACTGCCCCAAGCAGGAGCGTAATTGTCTTTGTCAATGATTCTTTGAATGCATGCCGTTTTCCTTAATTGGGTGTGTACTTGTTGGTTGGTGACTAAGTGTGACTACCCCCTCAAGTGACGAATCGATGAGGGAATGACCTTCATGAGAAAAGTGACGAGTCGCTTGACCCAAGATGACTTGTGTGAGGGTGCCTTTAGATGTTTTAGCATTAAGCGTGTGCAGTTTTTTGACATTTAGACCTATTTTTGGTGGGTGTTAACCCTTTTTGTGATGCTTTTTGGAGCTGAAATTGGCAGAAATCCGTCCTCCCGTGGAGCGGTCCGGCTATGGTAGCCTTCTTAGGGAGTAGGATAGTGACAATTTGTAGCCCCAATGTCTATTTTGGATGCCAAGAATGTCAGGCACAAAGGCGCCTTCGTTCGGCAATGTTATTACTATTTTTGGGTGGGTTTTGACCCTTTTTGGCGACGTCGTTTGGGGATGAAATTCTCGAAGATCCGTCTTCCCGTGGAGCGGTCCGGCTATGGTAGCCTTCTTAGGGAGTAGGATAGTGAGGATTTGTGACCCCGACATCCATTTTGCATGCCCGGGATGTCAAGTGCAAAAGCACTCTCATCGGGCAAGTTTATTAGCTATTTTTGGTGCATTTTTGTGCATTTTTTTTGCTATTTTTGAAATTTGTGTGCTGAATTCGTTCTAGGGTGAGATGTATGGATGTATGCATGTTAATTTATTTTGATGGATGCATATGTTATGATGAATGCAAATGTTTTTAATTTTAGGATATGCAAATGTAATGGATGAATTGAATTTGTGATTTTATTTAGACCTTTATTTTTTGGCGATTTTATGATGGCAATGTGAGGATGAAAGATAGCACAGTTGGTTTAGAATGTAGCTAAGGTTTTTTGAGACTCAGATGGTTTTAACTAACTAGCCATGACTGTACTTTATCTTACAAGACTTTTGGACAAGGTATGAATCGGACTTGTCTTTGACCAAGTTATTTCACATCCCTGTGTGTGCAATTGAGTTCATTTATGTGGTATTTGTCAGGATACCGCTAGTGCCAGATAGGCTGTCAACCAAACCTATACTGAGGATCACCTAATTAGCTCCACTAACTCCTTTGTTGTATTTAGTCAGATTAATCTATGGTGCTATCTAGGATACCATAAGCTAGCTCATCCACATGCAAACATTGATCTGTACACGAGTTAATGTGACAGATATATCGTCATGCGGGAGGTTTACCACCAGTGACCGATAGGCTATCCACCAAACCAATACTGAGGTTTGCCTCATGACCTGTCGAAATGCTGAGTTCCAGGGATTCAAGTTCGACTCCCTTCTTTTCTTCAATTGTATTGGGATACTTGCTCGTTTGTAGTGATAAAAATCACTATTTATTTTTATTTATTTTTCTTTTGAGCAAGGGATTTGAATTTTGAGTGATGAGAATCACTATTGTATGTGCCTTTTGATGTATGCACTTTGGTGGTGATGTCAAATTTTTGGAGTTTTGACTTTTTGCAAGATTTTATGATGTTTGCAACTTTTTGAGAACTTGGGATTCTTGGGGAATTGGGTAGGGAGGATGCTTGTCCTTTTGCCAACTCTCAGCATTCTTGGGGTCATTCGCACAAGGGGATGAGCAAGATAACCGTTTCGCTTATGGTGACCTGGATTGTTGTGCAGGTTTCATCTTTCATTCACACAACTTGGGAATTTTTATGTGTTTTAATTTGTGTTGGGATGCTACGTAACAAGGTGTGATCCAAGTAGAACTCTACCTTTGTAAAATCTGTCTGACTTGGTACAGTACGTGGCTAGAAAGCTATATGATGACTGAAGGACGAAAACTCTTGATACATTAGAAGACCACTGACTCTGGTATGGTAAAAGGAAGTGAATGGCGTTTATATTTGATGGACTGCTTATAGAATGGAGAAATGTGGAACAAGATGGATTGGCGGAGTAATTACGGTCTATGGTGCCTTTGACCTGTATGACCACAAATATGCAATGTATGGATGTGATGCTTAATGCAGCTACATATTTTTGTGTTTTTGATGGATTGATTTTTTTGTGAATATGAAGATGAGATGCGAGAAGAGCTCTTTATTGTTGTGATGAGTTGGAGTATGCCTGGAAATGAGATGCAAATTTTTGTTATTTTTGATGATTTTATTGTTTTTGAATTTTCTTATTTTTGACCAAGCGATAATGGGTACCTTTGGGGCATTTTGAGATTGACCAAGCGATTGTAGGAATCCTTGGAGCATTTTGGGATTGACCAAGTGATTGTAGGAATCCTTGGAGCATTTTGGGATTGACCAAGCGATTGTAGGAATCCTTGGAGCATTTTGGGATTGACCAAGCGATTGTAGGAATCCTTGGAGCATTTTGGGATTGACCAAGTGATTATAGGAATCCTTGGAGCATTTTGGGATTGACCAAGCGATTTTAGGAATCCTTGGAGCATTTTAGGATTGACCAAGCGATTGTAGGAATCCTTGGAGCATTTTGGGATTGACCAAGTGATTTCTCTTCAGGGGATAAGCTTACCCCTAGCTTGATGATCTGTGGATTCATTGGATCCAAGCCGATGTCTACGTCAGTCATCTCCTCGATCGACATGTGGGATCCATCCTCCAAATGATGTGGAGTTGGGATCAAATGGATATCATTTGTTGAGTTTAAATCTGCATTGGGAACCTCGGGTTCCTCTTCGACATGAAAGATATCCTGAGTTGTCCCTAGGGTAAAATGAAGCATTTTATCAAAAGGCCAGTACTCTGATGGGGATGGAGGTGAATTGATGCGATCCCAGTCAATGGCATCTATGTCTAGATGCAAGGACCATGCTGGATCGACCGAATTGTGGATGGGGGCGGTTAAGTCAATGGAGATCATGTTGATGAAATGATTTTGGTCTCCATTACCATGGGTGTGATGACTCGAACATTCTGGATGTTCTCTATGCTCTGGATCTGGCTCTAGAGGTATTGGCATGAATGGATCAGCCCTATGTGTGGATAGGAGGACAGGGTCTACCCTCGACACTGATATCACCCTAGGGTCTCGGAGTGGAAGGTGCTCTTCGTATACCTGGAGTGGTGGATCCAACACTTGGTCCCACCCTACTGGGTCTACGTACCACTCGTGTCCTGGCACTATGCCCATCTATTCAAATATGTCATTAATCTCCAAGGGGTATGGTTGTGGCCTCTATCACATGTGATTAAGATATGTCATTTTTGTTTCATCTTCGTAATCACTATCGAAGATCCAAAAGCCCTCGTTGGCTTCGAAAACTATTTGAGGCATTACAGGCTCATCCTGCTCGAGCAAATTAATCTGGCCCCATTGTGGTTGTTCCACTCTCCATGGGGGGACCTGATTCTCTTGACGTGACACTGGCTCGCTTGGAGCCTCTAGAGGGAACATTGTCAAGAGGCTCTCTTGACAGTCATTCATGGGGATCACTTGTGAGTGATCACTATCGGATTCGAAGGGATCATATGATGCTGGTTCATATTCTGATTCATCCTCCGAAGATCCCTCTTGACACTATTTATACCTTCCTTGAAAGTGAGTCCCCAAACTTTCACCTCTCTCTAGAAAAGGAGAAGGGTTATTGAGGTTAACAAGGGTGGTTGTTGACCATGGGAGGTAATCTCCCAATGTATACATTGTGTTTGGGTTGGCATAAGGATCTGATGCCAATCCACCCTTGTTGCCTATCCCTAGGCCTTGCATGTTTTCCACCAAGATGTCCAAGGGCAGGGGGTGGTTGAACCCTACTCTCGACTTGTCATAAGGCATTTGGTATCTTGGCTGGCAAAGGACACGCACTCCTTGCTCATACCTGCCTAGCCCGTATCCATGCCAATTGCATTGGCCAAGATATCTCAGAGCGAAGTCCGGGTTAGATAGATAGTTGACATCTTCTGCAAAAGGCTCTTCATCTTCGTCCTCTTGCATGCATGGCTCAGTACCATGATCAAGGCCCCCATACACAAAATTTGTCTGGTTTGGCGGGTAGCCTAAAGGAACAATTGTACCGATGGGGAGGCGAGGTCTCCCCATGTCTTGCATGGACTCTAGCATGGTCGTTGCTACAACATTCCACACCAGATACTCCCCTAGGCCCGTATTGGCCATTTCAACAGTGATTGTTGGCGATTGAGAGGGAGGGAACGAAAGCTCTTCCTGAGTCCACTCCATGTTGGGTGAACTAGGAGCCTCAACTTCCATTGTGCTAGGCATCTCTTCGGTAGAGATGGTTGATACTATTGGCAGTGCCTCTTCTAGGGGTTGAGCCTCTTCCAGGGTTTGCTTCCCTTTGTCCTTCTATTTAGCCATGATAGGTGGCATTGTTGGTGAAGGACCGAATGATGAAGATGTACCCGGCTGGGGTTTTGATGGATTTATCACCAGTGGTGCTTGCGGCATCGGACCCTGTCTAGATGGATTTAACTAAAAATCCAAGTGCATCGATGGAAGGGTCGATTGCGGCATCAACTACACCGCATTGCAATATTTGAAGGGTTCTAAGTCCATCGGGACTACATGTACTTCCCCTTCAAATGTATACTTCAAACACTGATGAGCTATCGAAGGGACACACTTCATGTCCCCGATCCATGGCCGCCCTAGCAAGATGTTATAAGCCATCTCGCCTTCCAAAATATGGCACAATGTAGGTATCATCTTTTGTCCTACTTGAATGGGTAGGACAATTGTGCCAACTATCGAGCATATCGCATCATTGAATGCTCATAGTGTATAGGTGGAAGCCATGATGTGAGAGGTTGGCAACTTCAGATGTTTCAATGCTGCTGTGGTAATGATGTTACTGGATGAGCCAGTGTCTACCAACACCCTCTTATACGGGATCCCGTTGACCCACGCGATAACGTGTAGGGGTGGATCTGCCATGTCATCAGACACTGATTTAACTTCATCCTCTCGAAAGGTGATGACTGGCTCCGTGCATCGTTTGACATGTCCCACAAAATTGTTGAAGGAATTCGCTTCATGGGGCTGCAACTCGATGGCTTTCAATATCTCCATTAGAGCCTCCCGATGGGGTGTTGATTGTTGTATAAGCTCGTATATGGAGAGCCTAGCCGACGTGGTCCTCAAACTCTGCGTGAGTTTGGTCCGAATCGTGGCCGTGGGTCTAGGCGGAGGTAGCTGCATAGGGTGCTATTGAGGTTGTGACGTCGATGGAACCTCTCTTGTGGCTGCCTCGGGGGCAACTCCTGGGTATCTCTTGTTCCTAGTCACTATGCTTATCATTCCTACATACCCTTGCATGGGGCAATTCTGTTGCACCTCATTGACTTGAAGGGGTTTTGCTTGTGCCTCATGGGTAGGCAAGGGGTCTTTGAAAACTCCCATCTGTTGGTTGTTTGGCGCTACGGGGTTGTCCACTGCCAACGTCTTATTGTCAATCAGGTCTTGTATCAATCCTTTGAACTTCCAACATGCATTCAGGTCATGTCCCCTCCACCTGTGGAACCTACAATACAAGTCCTCCCTATACCCCTTAGGCTTGGGAGCATTGGGATCTATGGTTTGAATCTCTGGAAGGTTGATCAAGTTTGCCGCTGACAAGCGGTCAAATAGGGAGTCCCTAGACTCCGTATAAGGTGTGTACTGTCGCCTAGGGCGATGCTACTGATTTTGCTCCTGCTTCTGGTTTTCTCTTTCATAATTATTAGGAGGCACTCGCTCGATAGTTAGCCTTTTGAGGTCTGTATTTCTTGTGTAGGCTTAGGGACATTTATAGCAACTTGATTGACCGCAGTGGGTTTTTGTTGCGTAGTCCCTATTTTTGTGTTCTTGTTCCATTCTTTCTTCTTAGGTTTGGCAATCTCGCCATCCTGTATCTTGATCTCTTCGATGATTTTGGCTTGCACCAGAGCTTCCTCTAAGGTGGCATATTGTTGCAGCTGCAATAGCATAGAGATCGATCTCAAACAACTTCGTGAGAACATTTGTGTAAGGTCGGACATAGGAGGGAGGTAGGGTAGCTTGGAAAGCAGAGTCCTCCACCGATTCCCGTAGGCCGCCATGGTCTCTTCCTCATACTACCTGAGGTTGGCTAGGTCACTTAGTGATGCCTTCTTCTTGGTGTTGAAGGTGAAGCATTCGAGGAACGCATCCACTAACTGATCCAAGTTATCGATGTTGTGCTTCGACAATTGAGTGAACCAATCCGAGGTAGGGCCCACGAATGTGGTTATAAATGTCCTTAGCAACAACGCATCATTGTCCTGAATGCCAAAACATTGGCTCAAGAATCTGGTCACATGCTCTTGGGCATCCTCCTCACCCTTAAAGATTGCCAACTGAGGCAGCTTAAAGTGTTCGGGGTAAGGGGGTGCAGGCACCGACGGATGCACAGGATGACTACGGAGTTGGCGTAACGTGGGCTTTTGGGGCCCCAGAAGCTTTGGTTTCCATAGACTCCAAATGCTCTAGCAACGCTTTGTATGCATCGAAAGATTTAATCTCTTCCTCTTTAGTTTGCTCCCATTGTGGGTTGTGGGAGACTTGAGGCCTATGGGGGGTGGCCGGATAGCAACCCCTCCGCCTTGGTAGGGCATTTCGGCCCGCTCTGCTTCTTGTTCATACTCCTCGTAAGCTTCCTGAGGAGTCTCTGGATGAGACCTATGACCCTGGGTGGGTCCCCGTGGAGGGTACCCATCATTGTTTCAGGGAGTGGCCTCCCTCTCAGGTCTAGGGGGTCTCGGAGGCAAAACTTGATAAGGTCACGGAGACCTATCTCGCACCAAGGGATTATGCCTCTCATATGGTTCCACTCTTTGGGTGCGAGGGGTTGGAACCCTCTCAGTTGGGTTATGAAGTAGCTCATCTGTTTGGCACTGAATGCGCTCCTTGCTAAGGCGGTATAGATGCTCTAGTCGCTGCTGATCTTGCTCAAGCCACGTGATCTGGGCTTGGTGGGCGGCATGTCTGGCGACTGCCAGGTCAATTTGTTCTGCCATCTTGAGCCTAGGAGGCCTGGATGCCTCTCCTATGCATTTACCTCGGTCGTGATGATCCGAGATCTCAATGGGTCGCTTCCCTCTATCGAGGTTGGTAGCATTTACCCGAGGCTCTGGCCTCAGTGGGTGACCATGGTACATAGCGGGTGCGGAAGCGCATGGCTCCCGCATTGTACATTGCTCTCGAGGAATGTAATGGTCTTCCTCGTGCTCCCTTTCGTATGTGTGAAAGGGGTGGGCGGAGTTAGCTCGCCCGCTTGAAGAGCCCTACGCTCTGGGGTTTGTCTATTGGTTCTAACAGTGATGGGGGGCAAAGGAGGGATGCCATAGTCATGTGGCCTCTCCTCATGGACACTATGCCGCTCTAGCGCTTCATCGCGCTGTGGCCACTCATATCGAGCTTCTAAGGGAGCTTTCTTGTCTATGTTGAGTGCCACGTGTAAGGACTCTTCCTGAAAGGGGCTATGATGAACGGGCGTGTCCCCCAAAGGGGTGTCCCTATAGTTCCATCTTGACATGGAATGATGCGGACTCTCTTGTGGGTCAGGCCGCCAAGGCGGTATGACCAAGTCCTTAGGGCTGTAGCGGAGGCGACTTGTGCCCCCTTGTACACTTTTCGTAGCTTCTGCCCTTGATTGGGCTTGGCTACGGGTGTACACCATGGTGTTGTTTTTCTACAAGCTAAATAGATTTTTATCTCTTTTTATGATTTTTTATGCTACACTAAATAGAAAAGAGCACACACACACACAAAGCAGTGATTATCTCGTTTAAAGATTAAAAGTGTGTCCTAAACCTGGTTTAGTGTGTTTTTGTTTTTTTTTTTTTGAAGGTTTTTGTAAAGAACGTTTAAATGCAAAATGAGGGCTCTTATGACTCCCAAAATTGGTCACCCCTTCGATATACCATTGCCAGGCCGATATACCAACCTCTCTATATACCCGCCCTTACGTGAGGGAAACTATAGGTACGTGAGAGCAGATGGTACGTGGAACATAGGCGGTACGGAAGGGGAATCACCCTATTTATGACACCTACCATAGAAGACTTATCCTCATGTGCTAGGAATCACCCCAGCTACACTCGGTCAGCTTTCGTCAGGATTTACGTCTAGCAACAGTAGCGATCGGGGTTTATGAATGCAAAATTCAAGCCAAGGTGGTGATGAAATCCACCGTTGGTCTTGATCAAGGGCTGGGGTTTTACGACCAGCTCCTTGGTGTTTAATTTTCCACGTGGTGTGTGGGGTTATTTTTATTTTGCATGGAACAAAATAAACATGCAGCAAAACTTTTCCTAAGCACGCAAAAAGAAACCAAAAAAATAGAAAAATAATAACAGAAAATGATAGGAAAAGTTTAGGACTCTTACCTCTTCTCTGCCCGAATCTATCGGTTCTGAGTTTCTGCCCGAAAACTTCATAGACTAGAATTCATCCTAGGGGGGAATGAATTACAGGACTGTATTCATCACAGGGTGGGGCGAATTCCCATTCGTCCCTGGGTGAGACGAATTACAACTCTGTATTCACCCTCTGATGGAACGAACAACACTCAGCGTATGAAAACGCGGTACCTGCAAGCAAAAAAAACCAAGTTTGGATCAGATATCTGATCTTAAAAATAGAGGACAAGGTCCCACCATGATCGCCACTGAAAGCACGAGGATACGGAAGCAAAAAGGAAAGCGAATATGCGATGCAAACAGAACCGGACTTAGCGCTAAATCCTAGGAATTTGAAAGTGCATGAAAAGAGGGAAAAGCATGAGCGAATCAAAATAAAAAAGATGTGAATAAAGAAGACATCCCTTTTTATTGATATGTTTCACAACTCGGTTACAATGCGCATCCTCCCCTTCCAAGGGCTAGGAGCGTTTAAGTATGCGTTCTTGTTACATCCATGGGTGCCTTTCCTTCTTCCGCGTGCCCACATGTAAAATGGGTGGACCAAATGTCACCGCCACTTGCGTTGATGAGTCTTGACTCCTCGCTACTCCTCCAATGTCCAAACCCTATGTTCAAAGGAACAAGAAACGGTCAGTAGCACCTGCGGATAAAACAAAGCATGCAATCCCCAAGCCTACGATAAGTGAATGAGAAAAATGAATTAAACTATGACTAAAATAGGTCCAAATGCTCTAAAAATTTGACAGGGGCATCAAGACACCACCAAGAAGGCCCTGCAAAAAGAACAGTCAGGAAATTCCTCACCGATTTGAATTCGCTCCGGGGTGGGACGAATTCACCTGCAACAAAATGCCGAAAAGGTACTGTCCCAAATGTCCTACCTAGGAAGCTCCAAAAGACCTGCAAACTTGGGGTTAGCTAATTGGGGGCATTTTGGGAAGACCCAGATGGTCATATTTTCCCAATTTGGCCTCCATAAATGGGAATTTGATGATGCTACCTGTAGATTAGTAGAAGCGAGCAAAGATAGAAATATGATCAAAATTGTTCAAAACGAGACGAAATTTAAATGACAACCTATCTAAGCATCATAGAATTGAATGCAAAAATGAAAGAAAGCAAGTCTTCCATGGAATTCCCATCACTCCGAAGGGGGCGATTAGGACTGTGGTAGTGTGGGAGGGGGCGCCCATGGGGCAGGCCGCCCACCGTTTGAGGCCTGATTTTGGCACCAATCCACTTGGGATGGGTCCAAAACCTCTTGTGTGGTATTGTCGGAAAATTTGGTGGGATATTGTGGCCAAATTTCAGGTTTTGGGCTCAAGATTCGTCCTCCCAATAGTCACCCAATGACCTCCCCTCTAAAGGAGATCAAGGATGTGAAAGGCACAAATCCAAAAGGTGTGAGGTATGACAATAAAATGACAGCACTTCGTTGCTCTAAAATGCTCCTTCTCTCTATATTTTGGGGTGAGGAAACTCACCAATTTATAGACCTGGAGGTCTCTTGAAATGGGCATGCAGAGGCGCCACTTGGCAATCATGCCTTCCCAGGGGGAAGGAGATTCCTCCCTGAATAGGGACTTCATGACTGCCCTTGTAATTGCCTCTAACGCTCAAAAATGCTCACCCATACTCCCATGCGATGAAGGAAGCGTTGAGTGGCAGATCTGAGCTGCCATTTGTCAAGATTTGACTTTTTTCCCGTCAAACCTGCAATTCGCCCCACCCTAGAGCGAATCCAGAATTCATCCCTAGGTGGGGCGAATCCTAGTTTGAATTCATTCTAGGGTGGAACGGATATTGAGCAAAGTTCCTGAAGGTGCCAAATTGATCTCCGACCTTCCAAAACTATTGTGAGAGTGGTTAGGACCACTGTTTAACCTCTGGGGGCTGCCCTTGGGGTTGTGTGTGTCAAAGCGATCAGTGTTTGCAGTCACATAATCGGATTGGTGCTGTTTTGGTGTCTATAGAAATATATCAATAAAAATGGTTATCTCCTTTATTCACACTTGTTTCATTTCGATTCGCTCATGCTTTTCCCTCTTTTCATGCACTTTCAAATTCCTAGGATTTAGCGCTAAGTTCGGTTATGTTTGCATCGCATCTTCGCTTTCCATTTTTGCTTTCGTATCCTCGTGCTTTCACTTTAGTCTTCATATTTGACTATGGATGGAAGGTCATGGAGAAATTAAGAGACTCCTAAAATCTTCCACAAGGATCATTAAAAATGTCCCATAAAACATGGATTACAATTAGATACAATACTTGTTGGTAGACCAAAGGAGTATAATATTTTCTCAAAGAAGATGTGTTCTAAGTTAGGTGTTGTTTTGCTCTTTTTAAATGGAATCAACAGTCATTTTTATAAATTGATTTATAATCACAAAAAAATGGTCATGTTGTCAAAATATCATTGTAAAATCACTTACCAATTCCATGGAGATGCTCTCCCATGGACAAGAAGGAATGGGCAATGGAACACATAGACCTAATTTTTTATTCGCTGACTTGGAGTGACAAAAATGGCATATTGTATCAAAAATTGCAAAAATTCCCTCTACATGTGAGGCCAATAGAAAAATAATTGTAGATATTGGAGTGTCTTCTATTTCAAAAAATATCCTCCATGGAGTGTTCATAATAGGATAGTGTTCACATAAAGTATAGGCCAAGTCTAGAAACTAAAATGGAAAGTAGTCAGAATAGCCAAGGCTTGAGTTGTTGGAGGGTGACTGAAATAATTTACCATTGTGTTACTTGTTCCCTTATTGTACTTGATTAACAAATGGAACTGCTACAAGTATGTTACCCATTTCATATGCCTAGCTTCTTCAATATTATTTTGGTATTGTAGAAACTTCAGAGGCATGTGATATATGTGTACAATTATCTTCTTACCCATAAATTAATGTCTTCAATACTTGATTGCTTGCACAAAAATATACAACTCTTTATCATATATGAAGTAGTTCCTCTTGACAACTGAAAATGTCTTTGAATGATATATCATTGGATGACCACTTTACTTCAACACTACTCCAAGTGTAAACTATGATGTATATGTTTCTATCTCAAAGGGTTGAGAGAGGTCTAGAAGGACAAGGATTGGGTATTGTATAGTTTTTGTTTCAAGGAATTAAAGGCAAGAGCATGGTTCTTTGTCCAATGAAACTCTACTTTGGCTTTAGTGAGATGATGCAAGGGTGCTGCTATGGTAAAGTAGCCAAGTATGAACTTGTAATAGAAGTTCACAAGTCCAAGGAAAATCTTAATTTCAGTTACAGTAGAAGGAGTTGGCCAATGATGTACTTCTACTTAGTAGGATCTACATAAATACCTTGATAATTTATGATAAAACCAAGGTAGGATATGGATGTTTGAGAAATGAGAACTTGGGAAGGTTTGCATATAGGTTATTCTTTTGAAGAGTTTTGAGAACTTGATTTAGGTGTTCTTGATGTACCTTCCAATTGGGTTAATACACAAGTATGTCATACAAATATATGATCACAAAATTACGAAGGTTGCCCCTAAAAACCTTGTTCATCAATCTCATGAAGGTTGTTAGAAAATTCATGAGACCAAAGGGCATGACCAACCATTTAAAAATCCCAAACTTAGTCTTGAATGTTATCTTCCAAGTATCCTTTGATTGAATCTAAACCTGATGGAAGACATCAAAATTGAAAAGGGGAAGATAAAACCCCACAAAAAGCTGAATTATTCTCCAAATAGGTTCAACAAGGGAAATACCAACCTAGGCTAGCCTAAGGCCCTACAAAAAAATAATGTGGTGCTCAATATGTTTGTTGCCCCATTTCACCCAAACTCCCAACCATAATGCTAGGGTTATCAACAACCTTCCAATTGGACTCCTCTCACTAAGCCATTGGCCAATATATTTCAAAATATTTATGATGTGGGCCACATTGCCTTACCAAAAATTAAACCAGAGGATCCCAACCATCAAAGACCAAGAGGGTTTAAAGAATACATCTTTTGTGATTATCATCGTCGAAAGGGGTATGACATTAATAGTTATCAATAATTATGGTATCTCATTTAGGACCTCATCAAGAGATGAGCCATTCAATTTGATAATCCTCTTACTCCTCCTAACTAGAACTTGAGCATCTTTCAGAATCCCTTATCTCAGCACGATACACCACACACATAGGTATATGCCTCAACTTTAAAAGTATTACACCAACAATTTAATCAGGTTAATCATGTCCCTACTTGTCAAAACTTTGTTAGAATGATCAATATCATGACATGAAATCAATTATACCCATATTTACCTACCCAATAACCAAAACCTATTCATATACCATCCTCCTTCATGACCCCTCCAACACAAGACCCCCCTCCACCTCTATGATCAATCATAACTATCAAAAGTAGCCTCACACACCAATTGATAGCCACACAAACTAAAATATCTATCTACAACCTACTACAATAGCTACAACCTCATCACAAGGTCTTAAAAATATCCTACAGTATATATATATAGAAACAAGTGATAGCAATACCTTCACCAACTTTATAGGCAATGTGCATACATGCATGCAACCTTCCATTCTTTTTTATTATCATGAAATGACAATCCTTGAGGGAGTGGGGGTAGATCCCCCATACATATAATGGCATGTGTTTATAGTATCATGCACAAATGCATTTTGATTGATATTGGGTCCTCCATTAACATAATCACCATCCCTGCTCTCATACACTTAAACATCCCACCTAATAATCTTCTCACTCCCACCATGGACTTGGAGTCTTTCAATGGCACCATGTGCTCTACACTTGGTATAATAGTCCTACCTATCTTGGTAGGCATCAAAACTATATTTACCTTGTGCTATATCATTAAAAGGGAGATGCAATACAACATTCTCCTTGATAGACCATGAATCAAAGATATGAAATGCATCCCCTCCCCAATACATTATTGCTTTAAATATCTTCATGAGGGGTAAGTACATCACATCTCTATCGATGAGAAGCCATTTGAATTTTTCAAAATTTTCGCCCTCTCATCAGCTCTTATGCTTCTTTCAACACACCACACATCCATATCCATAAGGTCTACTACATAAACCCAACTAGAAAGCTCATTTGCACCTCTGATAACATCTTTAGTTGCTTTACCTACTCCTCTGCCACATCAGGATTCCCAACCGTTATTGGATTGTTCTCCACCTTCTACATATTCAACACATACCCCTCTTTGATTGTCACCTTATTCAACTTCTACCTCTAATCTTACTCCACTTTTACCCACACCTACTTTGACAACCAATTCATCACCATTCATTTCCCCTCATACTGTCAATCCTCCACCCAAAGTGCAACCATCTACATCCTCAATACCACCAATTTATCCCGAGACACCACATATCTCAGTTCTCATGACTACTCTAAGATCAAGGAAATATATTATCTACAACACTCGTATCTCCCCCTCCTAGCATTCAAACAATGCATGATTTTGGTTGACCTTAAAATATACCAGTGATTGTAGGCATCATTATCCCAATGGGTGTCTCCGCAAACCAAACAAATTTTGTATACGGATGCATCGACACCTCATCAGAAGCAACAAAGTCTCCCAACCCTATGGTCCAATTTTGTGCAAACCTAGATTATTTTTCCAACCCATCATATGCCTTACACTACTTCCAACATTATAACTAGCATGAGTTTGACCTAGGTCATCATAAGCAGGTTCTGCAAAACCTCATTGCTCCTCCTTACCAATAGTTTAAGGATAAATTTGGCTTAGGCTACTATCATGAATTTGAGTGTGTTAGAAGATAAACTTCAACACCTTGACATCACATATCTTAAAGACAAACAAGATGATCCCATCGATATTGAGTTAATTCCCCTAGTGAAAGCCAATATTCCAAATCCTTGATAGAAATCCCTATATAATTCTTCCAAGTCTCCATGATTCAACCAAAGTATCCTAACACTTTTGAGGATGATCCCAAATAACAATTTGTTAATTATATATGATTATGTGTCATCCTCTATGATTATCATAATCGAATAGTCTGATGAGAGCACCGAATTGCTTCATCTATATACAATTCCACTACCCATTCTTCACTTCCTCATCCTATGTGAGCATCCATGTCAACCACCATCTCAACCTAACTCTCCTCCAATTCTTCACCAACTCTTACCATGACCACAAGACCTAACAATATCTATTGTAGCCAATAGTACCATGTGACATGCATTAGACATCCACCCTAAAGTTAACATGATTTATGTTGAAATTTTTGCCCCGCTTCACTATGCAAATCACCCCAACAAAATTTTTAGCATTAATATCGAATACATTGACTTTGATCACCTTCCTCCAAATCCTTCCCCACATGATTTCCTCCCTTCCACATAAGGTCATATGTTATTCTAATGCTTATATTCCCCCACCTCCTCTTCATATTTTCGTACACCAGGTCAAGTTCATCCATGAAGATGAAGTACATGTGAAAACTGTAGCTAATGATATGCATCGCATCCCCACACATTCCCAACTTGAAGATAGCTCCTACATGCTTGTGGAAGATACCATCAACATCAAATATAAATTATAACCCTAATGACCCCATATTCTCAAAATAGGAGTAAACTTATCCCTAAATAAAATGTTGATTTCATTGCACTCCTCAAGAAGTAAAAGAAAGTATTCACCTTGTCCTATACCGATATAATTGGCTTTGACCCCTCGCTTGTGGTCCACAACCTCATGCTTGACAATAACATGAAACCAGTCAAGAAAAAACATTTAAATATGCACCCTACCATTCCCATAATGGTCAAATATGAATTAAAAAAACTCTTATATGGCTATTATTGCTATTTAAGAAAAAAGTGACTATATGGCCTATGTAGAGAAAGATTATTGCTATTTAAGAAAAAGTGACTATATGGTCTATGTAGATGAGATTTATCTATATTATAATGTGTAAAAAATAAATATCACAAAAATACAAATACCCATATTTCAATTTTGAGGATACCGATTAAGGATGTAATGAATGTTAATATTTTTAAATTTAAAATTATTTGCTGTGGATTGGAGAATATTTCATCCTAGAAATTAAAAATATATGAAATTTGTTATTGTATTTCTATTGGTTTCCAGATATTGTATTAGAACAAGTTTGAAGAAATGGGAAAAATAAAGATATTTCTATTATTTAGAGTTTTAGCTTATCCATATAGCGTCAAGGATTTTTTAACTTAAAAAAAATTATTGTAGAAATATTATATCAATGTTTTATTATTATATGAGAATGCTTTGTATATTGCTTGTTGGGTATATGTTGGAAAATTACCATTGGTAAAAGGTTAAAAAGATTATTTTACCTTGGGTAAGTTTACTTACCTTTTACCTTAACTGGAAGGCAGTTGGACGGCAGCATCTTTGGGCGGCAAGAGAGTTTTAATTTAATTTCTTCTCCCTTGCCTTAACTTCTCCTATTCCCCCCTTTTCTCTAGTATGGTTATTTTGTGTTTATTTAAATCAATTGTAACCTAATTTCAAGTGAATGCATATTTTAAATTTGCATCGAATAGCTCACCTCTCACATTTGGTATCAGAGCCGAGAGCCGAGATCGGCTCGAATCCCGAGGCGGTGGGGCCCATAGTTTGAGGTAGTGGCATGAATCTCGAGGTAGCCTACAGGAACCGAGGCGGCCCGCAGGAGCAGATCGGCATGATTCCCGAAGCGCTGGTGGATTTGGACATGATAGGCACATGCAGACATGTGGCCCGAGGTGATTCGTTGATGAGGTGGCATGCGGCCCGAGGCAACACGTTGGAGAGGGCGGCATGCGGCCCGAGGTGGCACGTGGCCCGAGGTGGTTCGTTGGAGAGGCCACCTATGCGCGGCCCGAGGTGACCTACACATGGTACATGGCAAAAGGATCACGTAGCCTATGGACTACCCACAGGAAATCAAAGCACATACAGTGCTTTGCTATTTTTAAAGAGCATCAACATCGCCGCATCGGCGATGTGGGACTATTAAGTCCCAAATAAAAAAAAAATTTCTTCGCATCGAAGCGCGAAGCCAAAACATTGCTTTGCATTTGATGTGAATGCAATAAAGGTAGGGAGCCAGCTAGTACTCCCGGATATGCTCGGTAGCACAACGGCTACCCTTTTCCTTGATGCCCGCGAGGTCGCACGATCGAACCTCGCCGGGGTCAAAAATTTTTTTAAAGAAAATTTCTTTAAAAACCGGTAATTTAAAATTTTTGAAAGGTTTTATTTATCATTTGAGTTGATGATTGACATTTCCTAAGAGGAAATAGTTGTAAAAAAAAATTTACGCTTTAAGAGGTAAAAAAAATTAGTAAAATTTCCTAAGAGGAAATCTTTGTAAAAGAAATTTTTTGGGAAATTTTCTTAAATGATAAGATCGGAAGGATGTTACCAAGCACTTTGTAGTTTGTTACTGAGAAAAAATGCTAAAATATTTGATGAGCATGTGAGAACACTAGGCATAAATTCAGTCTTTTCATAGTTGCAAAACGTAGTTATTGCACAACAGAGAAATCCTGATCTAGGATACGAAGCAGATTCAGAAGATAACTCCTTTGGGAGCAGATTTGAACAATCCGATATAGTGGAGATTGCTCCAAAAGGATCTAAATATACTCATTATTGTAAATCAGTTGAAATCCTACAACCTCCTTCTCCTAAAATTATATTGATCAGTGACGATGACGAACAAGTCGCTGACAATTTTGTAATTGCTGAATCACAACAACAAGAGTGAGTTTTTTATGATTGTAAATCAAGAAAGGCTTGATAGTTTGTAAAGTCTTTTGAAATAAGACTATATAAGAAAGGTTTCTTGTTTTAATAGATTGTAATGGGATCAAATAACAATCTACCAATCCCCAAATTTAGTGGGGATAATTATGAGTACTGGTCCATCAAAATGAAGACATTACTCATAGGAAAAGGACTATGGGATAGTATTGAAGACGGTTACACTGCTCCAATAGATTGGAATACTTTGAGTGCAACTGATAAGAATATCTTCAAATATGCACAGAAAAATAACTCTTTTGCCTTATACCATCTTCAAGCGGCATTAGATCCAAGTATCTTTCCTAGAATTGCATCTTACTTAATTGCCACAGATGCATGGAATGCCTTGAAAGAAGGATTCCAAGGAAGTGATAAAGTGAAGCAAGTTAGGCTTCAGACCTTAAAAAGATATTTTGAAAATCTTAGAATGAAGGAAAATTAAAGAGTCGATGACTACTGTGTACGAATCAAAGCAGTAGTTGATATGATGAAAACTTTAGGTGATGACACAAAAGTTGAAACAATTGTGAAGAAAGTATTGAGAACACTTCTTCCTAAGTGGAATCACATTGCCATCATAATTGAAGAATCAAAAGACCTTTCTACTCTTACATTTTATAGTTTTATTGGATCATTAACATCACATGAAGAGAGACTTCAAGGAGCACCTTCAACAAGCTATGGAGGTGATGACAAAGCCTTCAATTCGAACGAAGCTGCAAGACGAGGACAAGAAAGAGGCCGAGGTAGAGGACAAAAAAAAAGAGGCAAAGGCCAAAGCAACTCCTACAAAGGAGGAAATCAAAACAGAGGTGGAAATCAAAATAGAGGAGCCAATCAGAACCAAAGCAGAAATGCAGGCCATGGAAATCAAGGACGAGGAAGTAACAAGACTAAAACAACTTGTTTCAATTATGGAAAACAAGGACGCTTCACTCATGACTGCTGGTCAAAGAATTCAAAAGATCAAAGCAGTCAATATGGCTCATTCTACGGAGAAGAAGAATGTCCATCAAATCTTTTTCTCTCTTATGGATAGTCAGATCAAAATCTTAAAGATACATGGATTTTGGATACTGGTTGCTCCAACCACATGAGTGGAAAAGAAAATATCTTTGCTACATTAGATTCAAATTACAAATCCCATGTTAATTTAGGAGATAATAAATATTTGCAAGTCGAAGGCATTGGAGCTATGGAAGTTCCAACAAAAGAAGGCCTTAAAAAGGTGAATGACATATACTATACTCCACAGCTACAACACAATTTGTTAAGTGTTGGCCAAATGATGGAGAAGCATTAAAAATTAGTTTTTGATGAAAGAAAATGTACAATCCTTGATAAAAACAATTGTAATAGAGTCATCACAGAAGTACCTATGACAAAGAATAGGTTATTCCCTCTAAAATTTTGTGAGCAAGGGGGAGCTCAACTTGCAAACATTGCTATTACAAATCCAAGTGTATTGTGGCACTTGAGATATGGTCACCTCAATTCCGCTAGCTTGAAAATGTTAACATCACAAGCTATGGTGATAGGACTACCAAAAATTCAAGAACATAAGAAGGTATGCGAAGCATGTGCTTTGGGAAAGCACTCCAGAATGAAGTTTCCAAGAGGCCAAGCGTGGAGAGCAAGCTATCCTCTTTAGCTAGTACATTCGGACATTTGTGGTCCAATGCAAACAAAAAGCCTTGGAAATAATTCTTATTTTCTAACATTCATAGATGATTATTCTAGAATGTGCTGGATCTATTTTTTGAAACACAAATATGAAGCATTTGATTGCTTCATAGACTTCAAAAATAATGTAGAAAAGCAATGTGACTACTATGTCAAATGTCTTCACACTGATAGAGGAGGAGAGTACTCCTCAAATGAATTTTTAAATTATTGTAAGCAAAATGGGATAAAAAGGCAGTTCACCATTGCCTATACCCCACAGCAGAATGGTGTGGCCGAGAGAAAGAACCGCACCATTGTTGAAATGGCACGAACGATGCTTCAGACAAAGCATCTAACATACAGCTATTGGGAAGATGCAGTGAGAACTAGTGCATATATTCTAAATAGAAGTCTGACTTCTATTTTAGATGGTATCACTCCTTATGAAGGATGGTACGGTAAGAAACCAAATGTCAAACATTTTCGAGTATTTGGTTCTTTAGCTTATGCACACATTCCCGAGGAGAAGAGAAATAAGCTTGATCCCAAGAGTCAAGCATGCATTTTTGTAGGGTATTGTGAATCGACCAAAGGGTATAGATTGTATAATCCCAAGACACATAAAATAATTATCTCCAGGGATGTAATTTTTGATGAAGGGGGAGAATGGGGTCATAAAAAAATTGTTGATATAGACTCTAATTCAGAAAGTTCCACATTTTTACACCCCAAGAAAAGTAGTGGAAATAGTTCCCCTCCACAAATTCCACATCAGGAATCTTCATCAAGTACATCAAGTGGTACACCAAGTCCAAGAGGGACTCCTTTTTTGGCACCCCCAAACTCTTCGAAATGATTTTAGAGATCTGTAAGCGCTCCAAGTCCGATGGATATTGATCCAGTTTCTCAAAGGAAAGAGACAAGAAGAGGAAAGCCCATACTACAGAGTCATCCATATTCTCAAATGTTGGATAGGAATTTCCAACAAAGATACACTAGGAGTCAAGCTAGTGAGATGGACGACATTTTGTCAAGAATTGAAAATATTCAAATGTCAGGAGATGATGAGTCTCATGAACCAAGGGGTGATGTAGTCAATTATGCTTTGTTGGCTGTTGCACATCTAGAACCATCTAGCTATGAAAAAGCATTTACTGAAAGTATATGGCAATATGCCATGGAAGAGGAAATATCCTCAATTAAAAAGAATGATACTTGGGAGCTTGTGAATCTTCCCAAGGGAAAAAAATGTGTTGGATGTAAATGGGTCTATAATACCAAATTCAATGCTGATGGAAGCATTGAAAGGCACAAGGCAAGATTAGTAGCTAAGGGTTTTACTCAGAAATATGGAATAGATTATGAGGAAACCTTTGCTCCAGTTGCTCGACAAGAAACAATCATAACTGTTCTTTCCTTGGAAGCCCATAAAATATGGAACATTCAACACATGGATGTGAAAAGTGCATTTTTAAATGGATACCTGATAGAAGAGGTGTATGTTCAACAACCTCAAGGTTTCCAAGAACAAGGAAAATAGAACCTTGTTTATAAATTGAAAAAAGCACTTTATGGCCTCAAGCAAGCACCACGAGCGTGGTACTCATGAATTGATGGCTATTTCAGCAAGTATGGTTTCACAAAAAGCAAGAGTGAACCAAATCTATACTACCTGAATAATGGAGTAGATGTCCTCATAGTTTATTTATATGTGGATGATCTAATATTTATGGGTAGTAATAATAAAATGAATATGGAGTTCAAAAACTCCATGATGAATCAGTTTGATATAAAGGATATCGGATTAATGAGATACTTCCTAGGAATGGAAGTACATCAATCAAAGAATGGGATCTTCATATGTCAATAGAAATATGCTCATGACATGATCAAGAAATTTGCTATGTAGCAGTGCAAATCAGTTGCAACACCAACAGGACATGGAATCCAGCTAAGCAAAGATGATGGAGCACCAAAAGTTGACATGACCAATTTCAGAAGCAAGGTTGGTAGTTTAATATTTCTCACCAACACTAGGCCAGATATACAGTATGTTGTTTCTCTAGTATCAAGGTTTATGGCATGCCCATCCGAGCTGCATCTTCAAGCAACCAAACAAATTTTACGATATGTAAAAGGTACATTGGATTTTGGAATCCATTACCACAAGTCTAACTCTGTGAATTTAGTTGGTTATAGTGACAACGATTGGGGCAGTAATATAGATGATAGAAAATCTACATCAGGGAACTGTTTTAGTCTAGGTTCAGGACTAATAACTTGGAGTTCCAAGAAGCAATCTATTGTAGCATTATCATCTATAGAAGCTGAGTATATAGCCATTACCCATGCTAGTACTCAAATCCTCTGGTTGAGGAAAATCCTTGAAGAGATTGGCGAAAAACAAATTGGTCCAACCAAATTGAATTGTGATAATATTAGTGCCATACAGTTGGCATATAATCCAATCCACCACAAAAGGTCAAAACATTTTGATATGAAGTATCACTTCATAAGAGATATGGTGGAACAATAGATAGTTGAGCTTCAATACTATAGCACTTTGGATAATCTAGCAGACATATTCACAAAAGGCATGGCTAAAGATCAATTTATAAAGATGAGAGACTGTATAGTTAGTCCTCTCAACTTTAAGGGGGAGAATGTTGGAAAATTACCATTGGTAAAAGGTTAAAAAGAGTATTTTACCTTGGGTAAGTTTACTTACCTTTTACCTTACCTGGACGGTAGTTGGACGACAGCATCTTTGGGCGGCAAGAGAGTTTTAATTTAATTTCTTCTCCCTTCCCTTAACTTCTCCTATTCCCCCCTTTTCTCTAGTATGGTTATTTTGTGTTTATTTAAATCAATTGTAACCTAATTTCAAGTGAATGCATATTTTACCTTTGCATCGAATAGCTCACCTCTCACAGTATATTCAGACTAAATTATTGAACAAGTTTTTGTATCATGTTGGATTTATCTTTCATGGGTTGAATGAGAAGTTGTTATGCAAAGTTACAAATATGTATAAATGTGTAAACACATGCAAAACCATGAACACCTATACTTGTATAGTCTTAATGAAAATATATCAAATTTCTTCTATGCTTGTCAAATAATCCCTATTCCAAATTCATGGAAGATCCCAAGATATTATAACCTATCTATAGAAATTTTGTAGTATGCATTTTGGTCTCAAGAATTTTGATAAGAAATATTTAAATATTTCTTCTTTAAACCATATTGTAGAAACAATATCTAAGTGGTTCAATATTTGTAGATTAAGAATATTGCTTGGGGTTTGTTTCAATACCTTAGACTTAAAGTATTTTGAATCTCAAAATCTCTTGATACAGGTTAGAACATCTAGTTTATTTCTATCAAAGTATTGTAGAATTCTTTTTAAGAGGCCTTCACTATAGTAAAGGATTTCTTTAGAAAAATTGCAAGTTCAATATGTGTCAAATAATTTTGAATAGAGCCTTAAGCATAGGTGGTTTAGGATACTACAAATGCCTCTGTTTATTGTATACATTTTCAAACTTAGCATATATACTAGATTTCTATTGATGAACCTTGATTTGTTTTACAATTAATATTTACATGCATCATAAAATTTGTAGCCTCTATCATGAGGATTGTTGTTATTATTAACTAAATTTGAAAGTATTATAAAAAATATGATGTATTTTATTAAGTGATTAGCTTTGTTTCCTTCCATATAGCTTCTATGTATTCTATTTATTTCAATATTTACATCCATCATAAGGAAAATTAGAAGTATATAGGCTTTTATTGTTAACTCATAATTATGTTCATTAGTAAAGGACTATATGAGCTAAATTTTTGTTGATTTTTTTTTTATTGGTAGAAAGGGTGTTGAAAGGTCCCTGAACCTTGTACAAGAGAAATTACATGAATTCCAGATCGATCGAGGTGGTCCAAGAAATAAATATCAAAGAGAGAGCAAACCTCCACATGAGGAAAGGTGTCGCGAAATCGTGACCAAATTGGTGATGTCGCGAAATCATGACAAGTTGCACCATTGCTGCCAAGAGAAGAAAGGATGTCGCAAAATCATGACAAGAAGTGCCATCAGAGCCAAAGGAGGGAAGAAGTCACGATATCACGACATGTTGCAAGGTTTCTGCCAGAAGAGAGGAAGTGTCATGATATCGCGACGTGTTGCTATGTTGGAGCCGAAATAGAAGAAGAGTCACGAAATCATGACAAGAAGTAAGACTGCTGCTGAAGAGAAGAGGTGTCATGAAATCACGACAAGAAGGAAGACCGCAGTTGAAGAAAAAAAGTGTCATGATATCGCGACAATTATGGAAGACCGCTGCCAAAGAGAAAGGGTGTCATGAAATAGCGACAAAATGGAAGACCGCTGTCGAGGAGAAAAAGTGTCGCGATATCATGACATTATGGATGACCGCTGCCAAAGAGAAAAGGTGTCGCGATATCGCGACAAGATGGAAGACCGCAGCCGAAGAGAAAAAGTGTCGCGATATCGTGACAAGATGGAAGACCGCTGCCAAAGAGAAAAAGTGTCACGATATCGCGACAATATGGAAGACCGCAGTCGAGGAGAAAAGGTGTCATGATATCGTGACATGATGCAAGGAAGAGAAAAAGTGTCGCGATATCGCGACAAGATGGAAGACCGCTGCCAAGGAGAAAAAGTGTCACGATATCGCGACAAAATGGAAGACCGCAGCCGAAGAGAAAAAATGTCGCGAAATCGTGACATGATGCAAGAAAGCGCCTGAAGAGAAAAAGTGTCGCGATATCGCGACATGTTGCAAAAACTCACCCGAAGAGAAAAAGTGTCACGATATCGCGACATGTTGCAAAAACGCACCCGAAGAGAAAAGGTGTCGCGATATCGCGACATGTTGCAAAATCACGGCAGAAGAGAAAAGGTGTCGCGATATTGCGACATGTTGTAAAACCGTAGCCAGAGAGAAAAAGTGTCGCGATATCGCGACAAGTTGAAAGACCGCTTTCGAAGGAGAAAAAAGTGTCACGATATCGCGACAAGTAGCAACCTCGTGGCCAGAGGAAAAAGGGATGTCACGATATCGCGACATGCTAAAATTTCATGGCCAACGATGAAAAGTGTCACGATATCATGACAAGTTGCCGAAACACAGCCGAAGGGGGAGAAGAAGGAAGAAAGGACGTGAAAACTTGACCAGTTCCAAGAGCAAACAAACCCGGTCCCCTGTTAACAACTCACATTGTGCAGACATTGGAACTTGTAGAAGCATCCCTTAGGCCAATGGGAAAGGAGTATCTCCAAACATGAATGTCCATTTCGCCAACTCCCTTGTTAGTAAGCTAGTCCGCTTGGTTGCCTTCCCGGTACTGATGCTTAATGACTAGTTCTAGGTAAATGCCAATTAGTGCCTTACATTCTTGGAAGATCGAAACAAGGGCCCAGGGAGGCACATAAGTCCCATTGAGCCAGTTGATGCAGTGCAGTGAGTCTCCTTCTATGATAAGTTTATCGATGGTCAAGCCTTCCAAGAGAATCAGGCTTTGGAGTAGAGCTCGAGCCTCTGCCATATTGTTAGATTGAATTCCCAGGTTCTGAGCAAAGGCCAAAATAATTTCTCCTCTATGATTTCTGAGAATTCCTCCTCCGCCGACCGCTCCTGGGTTGCCTTTGGCCGCACCATCGAAATTAAGCTTGTGCCACCCGGTAGGAGGTAAGACCCACTTGATGACAGACCTGTCATCAGAAGTACGGGGTGTGGCAGAGAAATTAGAAAGATTGAAAAGTTTTGTTAGGTCCGATTCAAGGCCAAGCAGAGGGGGTTTGGAAGACGAGACAAGAGAGGCATTCTCTGCAGCAAGGGCCAAGATTTTGGCAACAACAATCTTCATATCAGTGGCTTGGTTTTTGAAAATTTTGGCATTTCTCTCAAGCCAAATATGCCATAGGAAGATGTGAAGGCAAGCTTGCCACATGAATTTAAGTTGATTGTTCTTGAAATGCCGGGGCCATTATTGAAAAAGGAGGAAAATGGAATGAGGGAGGGCTACGGAGATGACGAAGGTGTTAAGAACCTAGTTGAGCACTGCAAGAGAGAAGGGACATTCCAGAAAAACATGCGAAGTTGACTCACAGGCGTTTTTACATAGGATGCACCAATTGGGTATGAGTAACCCTCTGATTATCAAGTTTTCAGTGGTGAGGATTCTATTTTGGATGGCCAACCAGTAGAAGAATTTGACCTTGGGAATGATATTGGGAACCCAGACCTGATTAGATAAGTCCCGACCATCATTGGGAGTTTCTTGGCTGTAGTAAGCTGATTTAACAGTGAAATTCCCTGAATCTTCAAGGTTCCAGACCATGGAATCATCTTTGTGAGAGGTGGGGATGATGCAAGTCCTCAAAAAGTTTTGTAACCGCTTGAGCGCCTCTATGATATGCCTAGGCCCATTAAGAGCCAGGTGTTTCCATTCAGGTCTTGTAATACCTGGGTTAATGAAATGACACACCTTATCTCCAAAGGTGGCTTCGGTAACCGTCTTGAGCACTGCAAGATGAGGATCTTGGCTGAGAGGTTTGTCATGGATCCACGGGTCATCCCAGAAACAAATGGTCTAAGCATCATTATGATAGTAGATTAAATGTTTAGGTTTATGTGGGTGAACACAAGAAATATGTATAGACTTTTATACATGCATGGATAATTTCTTTCAACATATGCTATTTTATGGCATACTAGTGTGTAGAAAATATTGACGAGTTCTTATAGAATGCATAATGGTTGAATCCTCCTTAGGTATGGATTTTATCATTGCATACACAATTTTTGATCAAGTCTATAATTATGTAGTCATATGTTCATTGTATATAGCTATGTGGTTTTATGGAATGCATGAAGAAGGATTTGCACTTACATATTTATCTTTGTCTTGATGGTGCTATTCATCTAGACCTCCCTTGGAGGGTTAAAAATTCTATGAAGGAAGTTGAAATAGTGATTCAACGATGGAATTTTTTTGGTTTTGTAGATAAACGTCTAAACAATATTTTCCCTCTCTATTTTAAAGCAATAATTATGATATTTTATTTGATAATGATTCTATAATAAAACATATCAAATCTAATATGTATTAGACTAGACATCATAACCATTAATGTAAATTATACTATGATGGCATTATATTGATTTGTGTAAGCTTTTAGAGGGAAATTATTGCTGGCACTATTGTACACTTGATTAAAGGAACGAAATCCAAGAATAAATAAGAAAGAGTATTATTATTAAATGCTTGTATTCATAACTGTAGTTCTTAATTTTTAATGAAAATGACGATGATAACATTTAAATTATCAAAAATTTGTTCACTTTGAATAAATTTTAAAATGGAACAGTTGGTACATAATATTATCTATTAAATATGTAAACAACTAAATAGTGTTTTAGGAATTAATTGCTAAGTGATAATGTTATACTTCATTTACAAAAACAATGAAGACAAATATGACCTATTATCTAAATTTCTTTATGATGGATTCATGTCTTAGTTCGATTAAATATTAAGTAATCAAAATTTGAAAAATGCATTGCTTGTATGAAATTTTGGTTGTTATTTCCTGATTTAACATCCTTAAAATTTTCCTTCTGATTGAAATTATTCCAATACATTGTATGTTATTAAGCAACAACATTCAATTAAATATTTACAATTTCTAGCACTTTCGATAACAATAAATGGATCAAATGTATTTTTTATATATTAATGGACAACAAACCTATAATAAAAGGTAAATTATAAAATATAGAAACATAATTGTATAAGTGATAATATCAAATGAGTAACCTCTTGGAATAAAATGTGCATATACTACCTTAATATAAATATAGGCACATTTGGATTATACATTGTTAGATACCCTCCTTACCAAAATTGTATGATTAATATCTCTATCAAAATTTGCTTTAAGTAAACTTACATTCTCTATGCTGAAATGATTTTCAAAGTACCACAAAATAGGTTTATTACAACATTGTACACTTACAAAAGTTTATGATTGTTCATAAATATTAAGTTTTGATTGAACCCATATTCTCTTTACAATCTAGGGCTAATGTTCTAAGGTATGTGAGAGCATAAAAAGTTCACCTTATTAACAAACTATTTGTTTATGAGATTCATATATGAATTTTAAGTACATATGAATTAATGATCTCTCAAGATAGGAAATTCTCAATTACAATGAATCATAAACCATAACCAACTATCATTAGCATCAATGAATACTCTTAAGCAAGCCTAGGTAAAATTCATTTGAACAATACTATTCTAAACATACCATTTGATTATGTTCAAGCTTGATATTAAATAGATAAAGAATAATATGGTATTGAAATAAACAAAAATGAGATTTTATATGGAAACAGACTATTTTTGGAAAACCTAATGAACTAGGTTGTTAAACTATTACAAATTGGGATAGCATACTATATTCAGAGAATTCATCCTGCAAATTAGAAAATCACTAATGCTAACTGAGATAAATATTTATACAAATTGATGCATACCACATTAAGATAGAAGAGTTGATAACACTAATAAGGATATCTCACACCAAATTGAGGACTATGCTTTGCAAAATATTCATGGTCTTATATGAGAGAAATACTTCCTTGATATTTATTTCATGATGCTTTTTTCCTACTTGGTGAAACATATTATGTTCTTTGGGATCATTCACTTGGTTTATAGAATGTTAGATACTCATGTTCTTTGATAATATTTTGTAAATATAATTGTAAAGTATTTACTGGTAGGCCATAGTTCTTAATTGGGTAATTGTCCATTTTTTTATTCTTCCATGAATTTTCTTCACAAAAAATATGGTTACCTCTTCTTTTGAGGTTAAACTTAATCAATATTTGTAGGGTTTTTTACCCTTAAAAAACTCTTTACAACATATAGCTCTTTATGACTTCTCCGTGTCAAAGTTTGAGGAGGATCAAAAGGAGAAATTACTATTTCTTTTAATTGATCTAATACCACATGTTAAATTTTAATGCTTCATGAATTTTGTATTATGAAATGAAGGGTATTTAAATACAATGAATGTTCAAATATGACATACCAAATATTAAATAATCTTGTAACTACCCTTGTCTTCTAGTAAACCTTACAAACTAGGAATTGAGTGGTTACTCAACTTACATTCAAATTATTCATGATATAATAATTTCTAACAAGGTTGACCTCTTTGGGATTTTGTATGATAATATATACATCTCAATGATGATCCATTTGTATGAAAATAAAAATGTTATATATTATTATGTCCATGGGAACGCATTTTATACTTCTTGTTGTCCCCATTTATTTCCTTTTATTTCTTTTTTATTGTTCACTACTACTATTTGTAATTTCATTTTCTTCCTTTTGACATTCAATTATGGTTAATAAATGTTTTGAAAGGTTTATGTAAAATATTGCAAATTTAAACACTCCTTGATGGTACCCTCCCTTACTTGGTTTGATAAAGGATAACCCTATCTATCACTAAAATTAGATAAATTTGGTAATTTTTTAAAATATTAATAAACACATGATTTAAATAATCCTACTAATAAATAATTTTCAAATCATGCATTTTCCAATTACACATATCATGTTGAGTCATTACTACCAAATTATGATGGTTCCCAAAGAATTTAAGGTCTTCGTATTTGTCTTTTCTGATAACAACTTCAAGGTATGCTAATGTTAACTGAAATATCTTAATTGTTTGCACTTGCAGTGACATCATTTGAACGTATGCCTCCTGTCTATTGAATCTAGTAGACAAAGTCACCACGATCATTCTTGCAAGCCTCGGTTTGGATGTCAATACTTTCAACTGATCTGATTTTGAAAAGTGCTTGTTCAACTTACCTATACTCCACTATCAATTTGAGGGGAAACCTCTAGGAGAAAGAGCTCTTCCCGGTCACATAGATGTGGTTTGCATCACAATCCTTTACCAAGATGATGTAGGGGGATTGAGATTTGATCAAAGGAGGGAACGTGGCTTAGTGTCAACCCTATCTCTGATTCATTTGTTGTGAACATAGGAGACTATCTTAAGATAGGAATCCTTCGCAGTTGAAGCATTCTTGTGTGTTAATATGTTCATATTTGGTGCTAAAATTTAGGCTTTGTGATTGTAGGGATGGACAAACAGTAGATATCATAGCACAGAGCATCGCGTAGTTTGTAATGGATGGACGAATCACTTGTCTGTGGTGTTCTTGTGCTTTCCACACGATATACAAATCTCGGCTCCTGCAGAGCTTGTGGAGAAGGTCAATCCACAATGTTATTGATATTTCACATTTCATCAGATCAGGCATATAGATAGAAGTAATGAAGAAATTTTAGCAACGCGTCTCGAATGTGTGGTAGGCATATAAAGCATACCAGATGCTTGGTACCTTTTTTGGTGAATATGCTATACCAAATTGGTAGATCATTATATCATGATTTGAAGCTGTATTGATGATGGACATTTGTCTATCTTAATGCATTCCTTCCACGACTTAATGTTTGAGTTTTATTTTTTTAATACTTTCAACTATGATAGGCTTTAGCTTGAGAATGAAGTTCATACATGTCAATTTGGGTCCATAATATACTATAGATTGTTGAAGGTCTTCCAAATGGTCCTTAGAAGCTCTCATTTTGTTTTTAATATATGTATTCCAAATCATAAGAATCTTTTATTTTTATTCTTAAATTCTATAAGATTTGATAAACTATGTACTTTTTAATCTATTATTTTTTATGATATATTTTCTTGTGTTCAGTATGTTAATTAATGTGTATTGTGTTGAATTCGATTTATATTTTTTAAAACCTTTAAATCTTTTGGCATATTTTTTTAACCTTTTAATATTATGTTTATAATTATTGGCTAACTTAATTGTTTATTTGTACAAATATTTATAATTATTGATTTTTTTTAACTTAAATACTAATGTTTACATGATTAGCTTGACAATGTTTCATGTTAACATAGACCCATCTCATGGTGTTAATTTATGGTAATTTCCATGTTTCCCTAACACATTAGGGTTGAAATTCTATATATCCTTGTCAACATCTAAAAAATATCACATTATCCCTTATTCACTATTCACTAAGCTCCTTTGGCTACCTAAGCCCTCTCCTACACCTAACCTCTAGTCACCATGTAACCATTCCTATGGCCTAACCAAGGGACACCTCATCCTAGTCTATCCTTTGACTAATCTACTTGCCACCTAAGCCTAGATCACCCTAGGCTAACCTTGATTACCTCTCAATCTTGGTCAAACTCCACATTATGATCAACCTAACTCTAGGTGCACATGCGCCTCTGAATCGCTGATTGTCATTTATAGAGACAAGTGGGGCGCCCAACATAGACAAGTGGAGCGCCTGCGATGTCGAACTTATCATCTCGTTTCAAACACATGACCTCCGGTGCTAATTATTTACCTGTAAGGCTGTACCTCCTGTTTACTGTGGAAATTAAGAAAAAACAGGCTCAAGTGGTGAATGCTTCAAATTCTCCAGAATGATGCTATTGTAGAAAATTGGATTAATATACAAACATGAGAGAAAGCTCTTCTGTCCTCCTTCAACATTGCTGAGGCTTACAATGCAATTCGATCAAACGAGTACACCAAGCTTTGCTGAAATGACCAAAAACACAACTATTTTTCTAAGAGTTGACATTTTCATTTGAACCAAAGAAAACAATCGTCACAAAAAAAAAAAATGTATCAGTCATCATTAATCACCAGAAGTATAACGATTGATGAGCAGATGGAAGAGGCTACTTATAATCCACACGTTGGCTCACGGTGTTTTTTCATATGCTTTTTATAGACTTACAAACTTCGAATAAGGAGTACACATAACTGTTAGAAAACTCAAACAGCTCACCGTGATGACTTAAACAGTTAATCGTGAAAACTAAAATAACTCAATGACCACCATGATAAGACATCCGGAGTCAGGTTCGCCACGCTGACGTCATCCGCCGAGGCTTCTACGAACTCCACTCCCGCATCGTTGCAGTCGATGTAAATTGCGCCGTCAGAGGGTAAATTGGTGAGCCGGCCGGCTAACGGATAAAAATCCACCAGAAGTCGGGAGAGACTTTTTACCAGACGATCTACCACGGACGGCAAGTTGTGAGCA
The DNA here is from genome assembly GCA_028583015.1 of Wollemia nobilis. Taxonomy (NCBI): domain Eukaryota; kingdom Viridiplantae; phylum Streptophyta; class Pinopsida; order Araucariales; family Araucariaceae; genus Wollemia; species Wollemia nobilis. The sequence goes on from JAQPPZ010008689.1 coordinate 51,821, forward strand.
GGGATTTGGTAGACGAAGCCCTTCTGATTGTAATCGACGGACAGCATTTGTAAGTCCAAGGGAGACAGTTTGATGTAGCGGCGTTGGGATGGACGGGCTGGAATTATGTTGCGTTTTCCATCCACGCGGAGTGGCGAGGACCGTGAAATCGGGACACTGTTGGTGTTAATCTCCATTAGCTACAACCAAGAATTCCAGCACCAAAGAAATTGATGAATCTCATATATCCGAATGTAATTATATAGGTAGGAGTAGGATCACTGGAGGATATTTTTCCCCGGTAATGTTTTTTAATAGTCAAGCAATTAAAAAAATTCTAATGGTAGGGTTTGAGAATATTTTTTTGATTGGTTGATAAAAAGGGTTTTGAAAGGTTCTTAAACTTTTACACAGAAATAACAAAAAAAAACTTGCTAGCAGCTAATTAACTGAACTGAAAAAAAAGAACCCCCAGGGGAAAGAAACACCCAACTTTAAACTAGAAAGAAGGCGAGTGCAAAAAAGAACAAAGGTACAAACTATGACAAGGGTATTCAAAGGAAACAAAAACCAAACATCGGACGTCCAACCAAGATTACTACATTTGGCTTGATGAGATTCGATTCTGGTCTGCCTCGCCTTTGATGGCAAAGGCCATCTTCCTAGCTTGTTGAAACAATCTTCATAAAATCGTCCCAATAAGGATTGCTAGTAAACGCATAAGAGAGAGGAAGATAAGTGTTGGCACTCATGTCAGAAAAACCATGTCCAGCCACTAGGCCCCAATTTAGCCACATCAGCAACATTAAACAGCTAAAGATTAAGATTTCCATTTGCATCAATGTGGGCCGCAATACATTAAGGGAAATTATCATACCAGACTTGGAGGTTATCTTGTTTAACTGCTTGATTGGCAAGGAGGTTAGCAACTTTTTCCCTCCTGGTAAACATGCTGAATTGTAACATGTTTGATGCCTTCAATTATCTTCAAGCTTTTTTGGACAACATTGAATATGCTCCAAGGAGGAAGTTGACACTTTTGAATGCATCCATTAACATATATAGAATCACATTTTATGATAAACCTTTCAAACCGAAGCTGCTTGTAAATAAGGAGGTCAAGGTATAATGCACAGACTTCAAAAAAATTGTTGGTTTGACTGCCCATGGACTCAGCAAACACACACAGGACTTTACCTTGACTATTTCTGAAGAGACCACCTCCTCTAGCCCTACTAGGGTTTCCCTTTGAGGCCCCGTCAACATTAAGCTTGACCCATCCACAAGGCAGAGAATCCATTGCACCAATGACCTGTCAACTGTTGGGGAACCAATCTAAAATTTAAGAGTATTAAAAATAGATAATTCCTATTGGATTTTGGGCTTGTCAGCTTGGATAAGACTAACATTCTCGATGACAAACAACAAAACTCGAAAACTCGAAAAACACTGATTTTGCATATTTGGCAGGAGCTCCAAGTTTTTATTTAATATATGAAGCATACATTTAAAGTAAGACAATCTTCCCCATGATTAAAAGTAGGTATCTACCGTGGGATATGAATATAAAATTTAGTTTCACATGTAAACAATGCCTGATCTGAAAATATTAAAACAAAGGAACCATAATTGTGAGCCAATCAAGTTAGACGCTACTCCAACAAAAGTTTATCGCCAATTTGAAGCGCATACTTTTTCTTCCTCGAGAATTTAAACTGTGAAATCAAAGAAATCGGTCCGTCCATTTTAAATATAATTTAAAGAAAGCAATTGAGTCTAAAACTCTTTCCAGCCTCGATAAAAAAAAAACTCAAAGAAACATAATATTATGATAATAACATGCAGAAATTTTTTTGGCAAGATTTTATAAGAATCGGTTAAACATGCACTAAACATCATTTATATACATTTTTATAATAATTATTAAAATCAATTAAAATTTAAATTATCAATATTATAATTATATAAACAAATTAAATTTATAATTTAAATATTGATTATTAAAAAAAGGATCATGAGACCAAAAATTTGTTATTTTGATTTTTCACCATTTAAATTTCTAACTCGTAACGTGTCGTTAGAGTTTTGGTATATCGATTTTCAAGGATAGCATATTTAGTTGGTAGGATAAAGTAAATAGGTGAGATTAGCTTGAATATATATGTTGATACCATGGCTAGCCCATCTCATGAAATACAAATAGTTTGAGAAGAACACATAGGGTCCTTGCAAAATGAGATGATGGAATTGACTGCACTCATGAGGAAACAACAAAGTCTCATCATTGAACGAAAAAAAATGATTTTGGAACAAGTTGTTCAAATAAATTTGTAGGATAATCATTGGTAGATCTAAAATATTCTACTACCATGGGCTTGTGGAGTAGCAATGATTCTATAAATGGATCTCATCTTCAAATTGAGTTGTAGATTAGTAAAAAAAGGATAAGACAATCTATTACAAATAATATAATATCATGCAATAATTGTAAACATGATGATAAAAAACAAGAATTGTAAAACAAGAATACTAACAATCAAACCAAAGGAACAAAGAGATTTATTAGAAAAACAAATCAGAGTGTAATTTTTAGAAGCAAAGGAAAGATAAAATAGGTCTATAAACATCATCATTAAGGGAACAAAAGAGAATGGAAAACAAGAAAACACAACCAACTTCACAAGGGGTTTTCTTTTTGATAATATTTATTAAAATGGATACATTAATCAAGCATGTAGACTAGAAAAAGTATGGAAAGATGTGAGAGCTAGACCAATATGAGTTGTAATGTTTAGTATAGGGGATAAAAGGTAGGTTATTTGAAATAGAGGATTGCTTTTGGAGTCACATTTTTACCAAGATGAGGATCTTACTCCTATGCAACAAGAAGAGATGAGGGCAAATAGGAAAGGAAAGACAACAAGGAGTGAGGGTAAAAAGGTATGGTTGAAAAGTGGGATAGCATACATTATAAATGGAACAAACCAAAACAAATTAGAAATTGGGGCCCACCAGGAACACTTTACATTGGTGAGTCAAAATTGTCATGGATATCTATAGAGAAGAAATCCTATTCTAGGGCTAATAGCTAAAGCAAATGATGTAATTGTGCTAATAGAAACACATGAACATTATGGATGCAAAATTCTAGATTGTGAAGGATATAAAAATATCAATATCAAATGAAAAAATAACAAATAAAAAAGGACATAAAGGAGTAAGACTACCAATACAAAAATCTTTGGTTATACTGATATAGGTTGAGAAAGAAGACCTAAATAGATAGTATATATTGATTAGAATCATAGATAATAACAAATTGATTAGCATTATAGTTTATTATTTTTCTCTATAACAATCAAAGTTTTATAAGAAACATGACTTAGATCATGAGGATCCATATATAGCATTAGAAAAATATATCATAAAATATAACAAGCTTGAAAAGGTGGTTTTAGTGGGTGACTTTAATGCCAAGACAAAAAATAGATAATTAAGTTCTTTAAATATCAATTAATGCATAGATGATCATCTGCTATGGTTAGAAAAGGAAGTAGATCACCATTGGTTAAGGTTGTCAAATGAAATTCAAGGACCCATCACACATTATAGAGAACTTATTAAACTATGTAGCATAAAGGGATTGATCATCTACAATATTATAAACATGTGGTAAAAAATATGGAAAATATGCCTATCAAACACATAATGGACACAATATAGTTAATTATGATATCATTTTATGCTATTTGTTACATGTTTATAATATTGTAGATGATCAGTTCCTTTATGCTACATAGTTTAATAAGTTCTCTATGACAAAGAAAAAAATGTTTTATGCTCTGCTAGGGTTTGATGCAAGACTGGATATGCATTTTTCGTAAGGGTTTCAGTGGGAAAATCCTATCTACTGCATTAACGCCGCCTTGAGGTGGTGTTAATTCACCCTTTTTAATGGCTGTTGCTCATGCTGTCGGTTCCATTTATTCTGAGTCTGTTGGAGAGCTCAATGGTACCGGGAAGCGTCCGTGCAAGTTCATTCTAACAATGTATCACGAGGTAAAGGCCCTGTCCCTGAAGTTGTTATTCCTTTGCATGAATTCCATATAGCTTGTGAATGGTTTGAGAGTCATACCCTGGTGGGTTATTTTTTGGGTCGAATCCAATATGATACCCTTATTCGTTCATGGGTCCAGCAAGTTTGGGGCCCATATGGAGTTAAAGTGGAGAATGTACAAAACCTTACAAAAGGGTATTTCCTTTTTTGCTTTTCAGATCCAACTCAAGCACAGAAGGTTCTATCTAGGAGTCCATGGAATTTTTGTAATTCTCTGTTGATTTTGCAACCCTATTCTCAAAATTTCCAAGTCAGTGATCAAGCTGCACTAGAAGTCCCGATGTGGGTTTTTCCTCTTTGGGGTTTTTTGTAGACTTTAGATACAATACTTGTTGGTAGACCAAAGGAGTATCATATTGTCTCAAAGAAGAGGTGTTCTAAGTTAGGTGTTGTGTTGCTCTTTTTGCATGGAATCAACATAGTCATTTTTATAAATCGATTTATAATCACAAAAACATGGTCATGTTGTCAAAATATCATTGTAAAATCACTTACCAAGTCCATGGAGATGCTCTCCCATGGACAAGAAGGAATGGGCAATGGAACACATAGACCCAATTTTTTATTTGTTGACTTGGAGTGACAAAAATGGCATATTGTCTCAAAAATTGCAAAAATTCCCTCTACATGTGAGGCCAATAGAAAAATAATTGTAGATATTGGAGTGTATTCTATTTCCAAAAATATCCTCCATGGATTGCTCACAATAGGATAGTGTTCACATAAAGTATAGGCCAAGTCTAGAAACTAAAATGGAAAGTAGTTAGAATAGTCAAGGCTTGAGTTGTTGGAGGGTGACTGAAATAATTTACCATTGTGTTACTTGTTCCCTTATTGTACTTGATTAACAAATGGAACTGCTACAAGTATGTTACCTATTTCATATGCCTAGATTCTTCAATATTATTTTGGTATTGTAGAAAATTCAGAGGCATGTGATATATGTGTACAATTATCTTCTTACCCATAAATTAATGTCTTCAATACTTGATTGCTTGCACAAAAATGTACAACTCTTTATCATATATGAAGTATTTCCTCTTGACAACTGAAAATGTCTTTGAATGATATATCATTGGATGACCACTTTACTTCAACACTACTCCAAATGTAAACTATGACGTATATGTTTCTATCTCAAAGGGTTGAGAGAGGTCTAGAAGGACAAGGATGGGGTACTATATAGTTTTTGTTTCAAGGAATTAAAGGCATGAGCATGGTTCTTTGTCTAATGAAACTCTACTTTGGCTTTAGTGAGATGATGCAAGGGTGTTGCTATGGTAAAGTAGCCAAGTATGAACTTGTGATAAAAGTTCATAAGTCCAAGGAAAATCTTAATTTCAGTGACTGTAGAAGGAGTTGGCCAATGATTTACTTCTACTTAGTAGAATCTATATAAATACCTTGATAATTTATGATAAAACCAAGGTAGGATATGGAGGTTTGAGAAATGAGAACTTGGGAAGGTTTCCATATAGGTTATTCTTTTGAAGAGTTTTGAGAACTTGATTTAGTGTACCTTCCAATTGGGTTAATACACAAGTAGGTTCGATCAAAGGAGGGGGAGTGGCTTAATGTCAAACCTATCTCTGACTCGTTTGTTGTGAACATAGGAGACTGTCTTAAGGTAGGAATCCACAACAGCTGAAGCATTCTTGGGGCTAAAATTTAGGCTTTGTGATTGTAGGGATGGACAAACCTATCTCTGACTCATTTGTTGTGAACATAGGAGACTGTCTTAAGGTAGGAATCCACAACAGCTGAAGCATTCTTGGGGCTAAACTTTAGGCTTTGTGATTGTAGGGATGGACAGACCTATCTCTGACTCATTTGTTGTGAACATAGGAGACTATCTTAAGGTAGGAATCCACAATAGCTGAAGCATTCTTGGGGCTAAACTTTAGGCTTTGTGATTGTAGGGATGGACAAACCTATCTCTGACTCGTTTGTTGTGAACATAGGAGACTATCTTAAGGTAGGAATCCACAATAGCTGAAGCATTCTTGGGGCTAAAATTTAGGCTTTGTGATTGTAGGGATGGACAAACGGTAGATATCACAGCGCAGAGCATCGCATAGTTTGTAATGGATGGGCGGATCACTTTTTTGTGGCGCTCTTCTCGTACTTTCCACACGATATGGAGATCTCAGCTCCTGCAGAGCTTGTGGATGAGGCCAATCCATGGCATTACAGGCCTTTCACATTTCGTCAGATCAGGTTTTTGGATAGAAATAACGAAGAAATTTTAGCAACACGTCTCGAACATGTGGCGGGCATTTAAAGGGTACCAGATATTGCTGCCTTTTTGGTAAATATGCTTGTAGCAAATTGGTAAATCAATTGCTGCCTTTTTGGTAAATACGCTTGTAGCAAATTGGTAAATCATTTTATCATGATATGAAGATGTATTGATGATTGACATTTGCTTGGTTAGTGTGAGTATCGTTACTCATCATTATCTTTTATAAAATTCTTTTATAAAATTTTATCAGATTAGCTTATCATGGTTTTTTTAAGGAAAAGAATTTAGTTTATTATTTTATAAAAATTAAAACATAACCACCCAAATTTAAACCTTTAAAATATATATATATATTTATTTATTTATGTAGTATGAACTCCATTGAATTTTATTTATTTTAATACTTTCAACTATGATAGGCTTTAGCTTGAGAACGGAGTTCATACATGTCAATTTGGGTCCATAATATCCTATAGATTGTTGAAGACCTTCCAAATGCTCTTTAGAACCCCTCATCTTGTTTTTAATCCATGGATTCCCAATCATAAGAATCATTTTAATTTTGATTCTTGAATTTTATAAGAGCTAATAAACTATTAATTTTTGCATTTATACTTTTGTCTTTAATGATAAAATTTTCATGTTTTTGGTGTGTGATAAATATGTATTGTGTTGAATTAGCTTTATATATATTTTTAAAACCTTTAAATATTTTGGTATTATTTAATATAATTGTTTTAATTATAATTATTAGTTAAATTAATTGTTTATTTGTACAAATATTTATAATTATTGATTATTATTTTTCAACTTAAATAATTCATCTTCTACGGTGATAGTTGTTTTTGATGATAAGATTTTCATGTGTTTGCTGTGTGATAAATATGTATTGTGTTGAATTAGATCTATATATTTTTTTAAACTTTTAAATATTTTGATAATTTTTTTAATTTTTTAACATTATACTTTTAATTTTAATTATTAGTTGAATTAATTGTTTATTTCTACAAATATTTATAATTATTGATTATTATTATTATTCAACTTAAATAATAATGTTTACATGTTTAGCTTGACAATGATCCATCTCATGGTAATAATTATGGTACTCTAATTTTTTAAAATATTCTTAAATATAAATTTTTGACTATGTTTATTTAAGCAAAACTATATTCATGTATTTGGATTGGGAAATTAGCAACTCAGGTTGGATTCTCTTATTGGATTATGTGGTAGTTAAACTTCAATTGAGGCCATGATCAACTTTGTATATTATTCTTCATTTATATTTGTAAATTATTCTTCATTTGTTAGGTTTTTTTGCACTTTTTATAGGTGACTATTTTATATTACTTGATTATTTAATCTAAAGGTCAATTTCTTGATCTTGACCTAAATGTTTCTCATAATTATATGTAAATATTCCTTTACACCAATGATTTGGTCATTGGTTAGAGTGTAATTCTATTTCCTTTAATTAGATATTTGGTGTTCATGGATACCTTTTTACATCATGTATTTTTTTTTTGTGAGTTATTTTTATATGTTTGAGTAATGTGTTAATTCCATTCATTTCTAGAAAGTATTGTGAAATATAACATGTTATCAAAGTGGGTGTAAATATCCATTATTTGATTATTTGTCTTTGATAATTCATCTTCTATGGCATCTCCTAAGGATAATATTGTTTGGAAGCATCCATAAGAAAATTTTTGTGTTGCCTACAATATATAAAAAGGTTTTGTGTTAAACCTCTATGAGTATTTTTTTTTAAGCCAAAAACCCCTTGCGGAGCCACATTAGTCTGAGAGACCACAAACAGGTGGTTATACACCGTCAAAGTCACCCGGGGGTCGCACTCGACCCTGCCCGCACCAACATTATCAATTGGATTTTGAATACCCAATTCAGCTTTTTGGTAGGGTGGAGATTTGAACCTGGGACCTCCCTTGGAGGATTACCCTCTCCTCTCCAACTCACCTACAACACATGGGTAACCTCTATGAGGATTTGGATCACACTCATCCATAAGTTCTTATTTCCTTTCTTGATACTTAGTCCACTATCTTGTATTTTATTTTTGACTAGACAAATGCCCTAGTTTCAAGATTAAGTTTTTTAAGTTTTGAAATCATTATTTATATTATATGAATCTTAAAAAAAAAAAATCATTTTCTTTCTCTTTTGCAACATAGATGAGAGGAAAATATTTTTTTGACAACCCTCAAATGCTAATGAACTCATAGGTAGACATTTTTGCATAGAAAAAACATCGAGTTACTTAAAAAAAATTCTAAAGATAATGACAATAGTTTTATTACATTGGCATGAGAGGATGGTATGACAGGTTGCATTTGATAAAAATGTTATGTAGGGAAAATTGTGATAGATATAAATGAGTCAACAACATTTTAAATATTATTTACAAAATTTTAGAGGTATCTAATTTGACACTTTTCCTATTTTACCTCCAGGTACCTATATCGTTACATTAAATATTTTCTCTATTTTTCTCCATTTTAAAAAATTACATTTTGAATTTTGGAATTGTTAGAAATTCCCAAGAGTAGAACTACAAAGCATTATAATATTTGAAAAAATAAAATAGATCTGATTGATTTATTCTATGGATCAACTTTGTATAAATAGTAAAGTTGATCATTGAGATTCGTTGGATTACAACAAATCATCAAATATGATCTAGACTATACTAAGAGTTCACTTGAATCATGGAGGAGTGGAAACTTAAGTATGTCTATCCTAGTAGAACTTAAGAGAATAATTACTTATTCTAACACCCCCCCTTAAGTGATAATATGGGTATATGATACAAACGAGTCCTGGAATAGGTCATGATGAGGTACTAATGTACAATGATCCTATTTTATGAGATGGTAGAAATCACATGGGAAAAAACCATATATAAAAAGGAAAAAAGAAGAGGCATGTCTTTGGTTTACGAAGATTGTCCTCATTAACAAAAATAAGGGTATGAGTCTTGGTAACAGGGCTTGATGAGGTACTCATTTATAATATATAGATGGTGAAAAAACCTCTTGGGAAAAAACCATCTATCAAAAAATATAGATAGAGGCATGTCTTTGAATGGTGAAGATTGTCCTCAAGGAAAAAAAAAAGAGTCCCGACAACTTGGCTTGATGAAGTACTCATGCACAATTTATACTTTAGGAGAGATGATAAAAAAACCACATGGTAAAAAACCATCCTCCAAAAAATACAACAATATGAATATTGTAGAGGTGAAAGACCTCTATTGTTCTAATGCAACTGCTTTACCCAAAGTTTCTCTCGCAACTGAATGTAACGCGAAGAAGGAAATGACTTGGTGAAGATATCTACTATTTGATTTTTAGTGGGAATATAGTCCAAGTATATTTCCCCTCTCTGAATATGCTACCAAATGAAGTGCATGTGAATCTCAATGTGTTTGGTGCACTGATGCTCAACTATATTACATGCAATATGAATTGTGCTCTGATTATCACACCAAAAAGTAATAGGTTTATCATGGGAAAAACCAAATTCTCTTAGTATCTGATGAAGCCAAAGATCTTCATGACTTGTCAAAATTGTTGCCATGTATTATGCCTTTATAGATGATAAGGTCACTGCATATTGTTTTTTTGCATAACCAAGCAATCGATGAAGAACCAAGATAAAATATATAGCCATAAGTTGAACATTTGTCTTCTACTAAACCTGCCCAATTAGAATCTGTGTAACCAATGATTTCCATGGATTTTACCTCATATAAGAGCCCAAAGTGAGGAGTTTCTTAAAATTAGTGGAGGATTATTTTTGCTACTTGCCAATGACTAAAATGAGGTTGATGTGAGAATCTGGATATCAAGCCAGCAATATACGAGATATCTAGGCGAGTATGAGTAAGGTATAACAGAATCCCTACAAGATGATGGTATAGAGTTGTATCACATAGAGAGGATGTGCATGAAGTACTTAGAGTGACTTCAGACTGAAAATGTGTAGAAGAAGGTTTGCAATCTATCATATTAAACCTTTAAAGAAGGTCTAGAGTATATTTTTGTTGACATAATGAAATTCCTACATCTGTTTGATTTATTTGAGTCCCAAGGAAGTAATGAGCTAAATCTAGATCAACCATTTTAAATTTTTCAAAGAGGAAGTCCTTGATATTCTAAATGTGAGTGAAGTCACTACCAGTGAGTATTAGATCATCATTTATTCATCTCTCCAAATGTAGATTGTGGCATCAAAATCACAATGAGAAAATTCTGAGGAAAGAAGGAAGGAGTTCATTTTTCATACCAAGCTCTAGGAGCTTGTTTGAGGTCATAGAGAGACTTACTTAGCCTACAAACAAGGGAGGAGTCTTGAGTGAAACCAATAGGTTGTTCCATGAATATCTCTTCCTTTAAGTCCTCATGTAAGAAAACACTTTTTACATCCATTTGAAAGACATGCCTCTTTTGGGAAGCATCTAGAGCAAGAACTAGTCTAACATAATCTATTTTGGCAATTGGTTCAAAAGTTTCAAAATAATAAATCCCTTAAATTTGAGAGAAACATTTGGCTACCAGGCGAGCTTTGTGTTTGTCAATTTATCCATTAGATCCATATTTCATTCTGTAAATCCATTTAAAATGAACTAATTTCCTTCCTTTAGGTAGGGGAACTAAATCCCAAGTTTTGTTTCTGATTAAGGAAGATAATTCATTCTCCATGGCATCATCCCACTCTTTAATACCAATTTATTCTTTGAAATATTGAGGATCTATGAAAATGGACTGACAGACAAGATCAAAGCCTACAGAGTTGCCTAATATGGATGATGGAATATTTTGGACGTATGGAGTAGCTTCTTTAATAATGGCGCGGGACAATTTTGGCATAGTGGAAGGAGTAGTAGGAGTGGTAGGACTTTGAGTTGGAGTTATATGTTCCTTATATTGATCATTAATCTCTAAACTTGGTTCTACTTTATATTGAGGCTCTAACATTGGAGAAGGCTCAAGAGAATTAATGGAGGAAGAGGATGTTTGAGGATATTTATAAGGGAATGTTTCATCAAATTGGACATTCCTATGAAAAAAGGCCTCATGAGTTATGGGATCAAAGAGCCTGTATGCTTTCATTTCCTCACAATAACAAACAAAGATGAGCTTTTTGCTTTTCTTATCTAGAGCCTTCCTTTTCTTCTTTGGGATATGCGCCCAAGTAGTACACCCAAAAATATTGAAGAAAGAGACAAGGTTTTGAGCCAGTTCATGCTTCCTCGGGAGTCAAATGACCAAGAGCTTTATGAGGTTTTTGGTTTTGATTATAGTTGGAACAGTTAATTACGTCTACCCAAAATACTTTTGGAATATCTCTTGAATGGAGCATATAGTTTACCATTTCCTTTAAAGTTTAATTTTTCCTCTCTGCAATGCCATTTTGTTGTGGATTATGGGAGACAGAATGTTGATGAATTATGCCATGACCTGATAGAAAATTTGAGAACTCATTACTAAGTTATTCCCCCCCATTATCTATATAAATTTACATGATTTTCCAAGAGGAATAATTTTCAACTAAGGCTTTGAAGATTTTGAAGTGGGATAGAACATCACTTTTGTATTTTAGGAAGTAGACCCAAGTTCTCATGGAAAAATCATCAATGAAGGTTAAAGTATATTTTTCTCCTTTGAAAAAATGTTCTGGAGAGACCATCAAGTCACTATGGATTAACTCTAGAGGGGATGAGGCCTTTAGAGAACTACTTGGGTGGAAATGATCTTGATGTTACTTTCCAAGAGCACAACTAGGACATACTCCATAAATAGAAGAGATTTGTGGTAATCCTGTTACCGTTTCATGGGTTTTCAATTATTTTAGGTAGTTATAACTGAGATGTCCAAACCTTTAATGCCAAATTTTTGCTTTCAAAATTTCCATGAGCAAAAAAATAGGAGGTCCCTTCTAAATTTTCTTTGAAGTGAAATAGGTGAGTATTGTGATCAATATATTCTTTTTCTATGAGAGAGTGAGGGTCTTGAAAGTCTCTTATCTCAAATCTTATTGGGGAGAAGAGAACTATTTTGCCATTTCCAAAAGTACTAATCTAATATATAGAGAGGAGATTTGTTGCAATGTTTGGTACATAGAGAACATTATTGATATAACCACCATCAATGAATATGTCACATTTTCCTTTGACTAGGATAAAGTATGAGTTACCAAATTCTATGATACATGTTGAACTTGAGGAGATTGAAGTGAATGACTCATTTGAGGAAGTCATGTGATGAGTTGCTCCTGAATCTAGAACCCGGTATTTTGATGAAGTTTTTATAGTATTTCCTTGAACATTTAAGGCTTTTCCTATATTATTCTTAGTGTCTACCTTTTGATCCTTCATTTCTGCCTCTAGTTTTTGCAGTCTTTTCCAACATTTGTTCGTAGAATGGCCATTTATTTTGTAGTGAGTACAATTTATAGGACTCTTTTGTTTCTTTTTGAATTTTTCTTTAGTAAAGGTGGATGCTGCTAAGGATTTTGAGGAAGAGGAAGAGATATCATACTTTGCAAGTTATGTTTCTTCTCTAGTTAGCCTATCACAAAATTCTTCTAAGGAGGGCATTTTAAAGCTTGCACCAAGAGCATATTTTGTAGATAGAAAGGTGGTTGCAAAAATTTGAAATACACCATTTAATTTATAAATAATTAGATATATGAATTCTTCTTATATTTTATTCTTCCCACTGCATTTGTATTGAGTAAGGACTTATTTAAATTTGGTGAGAAAGTCAATAATATTACTGAAGTCTTCATGAGATAATGTTGTTAATTCTGCCTCTAGCTACATTGATCTTATTTGATCTACTTTCCCAAAAAAGTTATTTAGTTTCTCCCAACTTTCATATGGAATTTTACAATATGTAATGTGAAACCATAAGCTTTCATTTACATTAGTGCTTATAATACCCATTGTTTCATACATATTGCCTTTATGAACAAATATTTCATATTTTTTCTCAAATTCAGGTTGCTTCTCTTCTAGCAAGTGAGTGAGCCCTTTTGAGAAATGAGATTTAATATTTTTGGTTTCCATGTATGATATTTATGGGGGTGAGAGGATTAATTATATTCATTGTATTCATTTTTCCAAAGAAATTTGAAGTGAACCAATAATTCCCTCCTTTGACTTCAAGTATATTTAGTTTAGAGAATACAATGGAGATTAAAGAAGGAAACAAAAAACCTGAGATGAATACCAATTTCCTCAATATACCCACCCTGACGAGAGGGAAACTATAAGTAAATGAGGAGGTTTGATACTTCGAAATAGGCTTATTTAGGAATAAAAATGGCCAGGCCTTTATACTTATCTTCTCAATTACCCACCCTTACGAGAGGGAAACTATAAGTAATGAGATAAAGGTACGTGGTATATAGGCTTTATGTTTTAAGATAATAAACTAGACCAAGATATTGTATTTCTCAATAAACCAACCTTACGTGAGGGAAACTATAAGTTTTTGAGAAGTGCAATACTTGGAATTTGTTGAATTGGAAGTGCTTTTAATGAATGGATGTAATGAATAATTTAAAAACATATAAATTATGAATTTTACTTCTTTTTCCTTTGAAAGAAAAATATGAAATGAAATGAAAGTGGATTTCTAAGAGGCTAAATAATAAAATAAACCATAAATTAGTTTCTCATTTAATATTTCCTTTATTTGATAAAAATAGAACTTATTCTTAAAAAATAGAATAAAGCCAATGAGAAAAAACAAGAAGTAGAGATCAATAACAACCACCCACTTGAAGCCTTAGAACAAAGGTGCAAGAAATGGAACCTCTAAAACCTCCCCAAAAAATATTATTAATGAGGTTACAAACCTATATTTTTTTCTTTTTAGTGGCCAAAAAATAGGCACTAAAGAAAGAAATAACAACAAAGAGTAGATCTCTATTAATATAAAGAGAAGATCTCTATTTAGTACTGGTTTTTAAAAAAACCAGTGGTGAATAGAAGATCTGAATTTTTCTTCTCAAGAATGGAGATACTCGAGCTTTATAAGGGCCCTAAAAAAAATCTATTCGAATTGCAATAGACGTCAATGAATATGAGATATGGGTCCACCATGCTTTCATTGAATCTACCATGCTTTCTTCTCTATACTCCCATGATTAGATAATTTTTTTTTACTTAGTTTGATTTGGAAGAGGCCTCACTGTACTGTTTCAACGACTGGGAAAAATAAGGGACATTGAAGTTCTTTGAAGGATATTAAAAAGGATATTGAGAGATTTATAAGTGCTATATTAAATAATAGACCCAATGTCTAAAAAATAGACGTGAGGAAAATATATTAAAAAATATCTCACGATCTACTTTTGAGTATTTAAAAAAATAAAGGCTCATGAGATTTAAAAAGGATCTCATGATCTACTTTGGAGTATTTAAAAAAAACAAAGACTCATGAGATTTTAGAGTCCACGTTTTTGAATGACCTCCACGAAAAAAGGAACACCCACAATTTTCTTCCACAAAAAAGGATGCAACAATTGCGAAGGAGGATCCAAGGCAAAAGTGAAGTCAAGATATGTGAACTAGCATGATCTGTTCTCGATATTTGTGGAGAACAAGTAAAAAAATGGAAAAAACCAAAGGAAAATTGAATTTTTTTTTTAATATTACCTTTGGAAATTGACAATTTTTTTTTTTGAAACTGATCCTATTGAAGCAAATATCAATATCTTTTTAAAAACATAAGGATATTCTATTATGGTAAAATTGGACTCTAAAACAAAATTAGATAGAACCATAAATAGACTTTTAAAAAAATTGCAGATGATATATGAGCAATCTACAATAGATAAAAAACTCCTTTAAAAAAAAAAAAAGATAAGAGATAAGAACCAGTTTGTGAACTGCCTTCAAGAGAGAATGCTTAGTAGAATCTATCCTGCTCTGGTACCATGTTAGAATTTTCCAAGAGTAGAACTACAAAGCATTACAAGATTTGAAGAAATAAAATAGAACTAATTGATTTATTCCATGGATCAACTTTGTATAAATAGCAAAGTTGATCATTGAGAGTCGTTGGATTACAACAACTCATCAAATATGATCTAGACTATACTGAGAGTTCACCTAACTCAGGAGTGGAAACTCAAGTATGTCTATCCTAGTAGAACTTAAGAGAATAATTACTTATTCTAACATGAATATTACAAAGAATATTAAATATGGGGATAAAAATGATGCATGCATTATATTGATGTATGGTGCATGTTCAAATGAGAAATCAAAGCATATTTGGTTGCTTATCATGTAATTTAAAGGTAATAGGGGAATTATCTCCCTCAAATTATAGTCTTAGCACTTTAATTTGCATTGGCACCAAGCTAAGGTATCTAAGGGAGCCTTCCTTAAACCTTGGGACCATGGATATCCAAGGTTCAACTTTCATGTCCTTCACCTTTTGGTAACAACAATTATGTGATCCCTTCAATTAATGATGCTAGTAATTTTAACAAAGCATTGTGAAATGATATTGAACTCCTTGATGATGTGGAATTATGATAATAGGGCAGGTGTTGATGATGTTATATTCCTTAACACCACATATATTGACATGGTACCTTATGATGATGTGACATATTGTGATGACATATTATCCTATGATGATATGGCACCATAGGATAACATAACAACTAATGATGATGTGGCATTTAGCAACGTATTATATGATGACAATGTAGAAAATGATATTGTATTTACTAACATAACATATGATGACATGGGAAATGCTAACATGGTAGGGATTGACATGGTAGAGGCCAGCATAGTAGGTAGAATTCTATATAAAAGTTACAAATATGGGTTTAACCAATCATAGTTTCCAAACCATCAAACCCATTGATTGAATAGTCACACAATCAATAATAGATTTGGAAAATTATAAATTTTGGAGTAAATTATAGTGGAATAAGTGAGTTGATCTAGGTAGGATTTAGAGTGAATTTGAATATTATAATTAGCATGATCTAGTTTGCTAGTATATTATCTAGTGACCTGCATAGCCAACATCTAGTTGGCACCCAGTGCATAAAATAATGATGTGTGTCAATCTATAATTCATTGTTCCTTAATTTAGTCAATTCCTAATTAGAACTTCCTCAACCACTCATATAATGACACATAGCAACCTCCCCATTCACTATAGATACTAAATTCTTATTTTTATTTTTCATAGCTTTTGGAGATATTTTATGTGATTTTAAGACCAAAAAATTATACATACAAAAGTTATTTGAGCCTTTTTTAAATCACACATTATTTTTATCTCTCTATATTGGCAATGTTATTTCTAGTCATAAATGCACAAAGGATTTTATATATTGGAAAATAAGGTTATGGATTACCATGTACCCTTGTTGAATGGTCTAAACTATACTACTTAAAATATTAATAATTTATGGTTTTATTCAAAGCAAGTGGTTTCCCAAATTGTGAATGAGAAACCTCTAGATATTTATTGTGAAGAATGAAGTAGGTATTTAGGGATAAAATAATGGTGATCTTGGTGTAATAACTCTTCATATTGATGAGATCTATGACACCCAAGCTAACAACATTATGAATCCCTAATACTTTCTTGAAAATTTTAAGGGATTGTGTGATCACATTAATTTCACATAAATTAATAGATTGGAGGAAGATATAATTACCTTGACTATGGGTTCTTTTGATACCATTAATGAGTATATCATTTGGATAAATAAGTTGGAAGATGTTATTTGTAGTGATGGAAGAATTATAAATAAGGAGAAGCAATTTGATGATGGTAAGAAAACCTTAAGCTTCTTAACATTGTGTTCAATAGTATTTTTGAGATATGAGATAGTTTTTGTATTTGAGACATGAGATAGTTTTTGTATTTTGAAACATGATATGTTCAATAGTATTGTGTTCATGTCTACTTCCTAGATTCTTCTCTCCCTTTGATTGATGAAGTTTTCAAGCATTTTTTTCACAATTAGTATCAAGTACACTAGTGTAAGAGTCATACTCTTAACATCTATGATTATGAAAAATAAGTGATCAAGATTGAGACTAACAAAAACCAAAGTAAGGTAAGTATAAAACTAAGAATATGATTAAGAATACACATTATACTTTTTATAAGAAAGTAGGACACAAAGTATAATTTTGTTGGGGACACATAAAGAAGCTTGAGGAAGCAATCAAAAATGGAGTATTGATATTGCTCTATTCTATATTTAGGGTAAGGATTATCGTGATGGTGAAATTTACAAATATATATAGTTATTCATTCATCATATTGGACATCCACTTCTTATGATGAGTGGATTACAAATATAGGGGTAAATTAACACATGACCAAGAACCTACACCTTCTATATTATTACAACATATAAAATTATAAAAAATATGTCATTATTAGGGATAATTAGTACTTATAGGTAGATGGATATGATTTCAGTTAGTTTTGATTCTTCCTCATTTATGTGGTTCTTCATGTCATGAGTGTAGATCTCAATATTTTCTCTATATTCTACATCACTTATACAAACAATAAATTGGAATTTTGTCTTAATCAATAGGTGATTAAGGATGTTTATAATGGATTAAACATAATTGCCTTAGGGTATTATGATGTGCCAAATCAGATATATAAGTTGGGTGAGATATTGACTCATGTTTCATTCTCTAGAATGAGAGACTTTGTGGTTATGGTGGTACAATAGATGATGTTAGTCAATGGTGGCATCATAAATTAGACATCTTAGTTATAGGTAATTGAGGTATATTAGTCATCATTAGTTAGTTAAGAACCTTCATATAAAAATAAATATAGCTAAAGTAATAATTACCTTGGTGTAATTTCTTGTAATGTGTTCTTTCGAATATCTTACACTTGCCTCTAGATCTTTTGTCCATTGGCTAGCTAGGAGTGTGTGGAGTATTTATATGTTTGAATGTGTTTTAGGTGGCCTTTTCCCCCTTGCTATTAGGTTTAAAAGGATGCCCATATTTGTACTTTGATTTTTTGTGCTCCTTATCATTGTTGCTCTTTTGCATTTTCTTAGGTGCGTTCTCTTCTTTTTGGAGTATGGATGGAGAAGTTTTGGCTCTTTGGCTATTACCGATGATCATGAGACTCTAGTTTTGTGGACTTTCAGATATGACTTGAGGGTTTTCATCTATTCTATGATGGGGGTGAATGACTATTTGTGCTTAGGCCTGCTATGGGGTCTCCTATATTTTATAGTTTACTCGGGTGTCTTCTTTCTTCGATTCTCAGTGTGGAAGATAGTGGTTTTAAGGAATTGGAATATTGTGCCCTGTTTGAATATGGGGAAGGCTAAAGTTATTGGATTCAATTTGAAGCAAGTTAAATCTAGGGTGGAGTTTGATGCTCTATTTGTTGATGAAAAGGTTTTATCAATTTTGAAGAATGGAGGCTTACTAGAATGTGTCCAAAAATTTCACGAACATAACCTAGTTTTTCTAAATGGATGGCTGCTACATGGAAGGAGGCATGGGTAAGAGTAGGATCATGGTCCTTTGAGGTTTTTTTGGAGTTAATTAGCCACACAATAGGATTAGTGTTGGATGGTGTATATCACGATTGGGATAGGCACTCATTATTGAAAGAAATCAACTTATTCCTGGAAGGAGATGAATTATTACCCAAAATCCAAAATGCGTATAGTGCCAAGGCTTTGTCTCCACCATGGGATAGGATGATTAATATGGTTATGGAATTTTTCATGTTGGATTCTTAGTATGATGTTATTCATAGTTTTTATGCTATGTTCTTGAATCGCTTGAGGAGACAAATGTAGATGAATATCCCCTTGTTTTGTTTAATTCTATGCGAAAGTCGATGTTGGTAGTTCAAGGTGGGTGTGGTCAACTTCCCCTTCATTAGGGATTGGCCTTGTTGGTTTTTGAACAAGATACAATGGATAAAGGGGTTGTTGTGGAGGATATTCTGAAGTCTTTGGATGTTCTTCCAATCCCTACGCATGGTCATGTCTTGCTTACTTATGAGAGTTCGAGTGAGGACTTTGAGGATGTTTATTCCTTTTCCATTTGTTCTAGACCAGAGAAGATCTCTCACAAGGTTAATATTTTTGATAAAGGCATTAGGGGATCTGTGGTTAAGAACTCTTCTACTAAGTTGGCTAAGAATTCCACAACTTTTTTTCTATTTCTACTCCAGTGAAGGGGGATCCTTCTTCTTCCAGCGTTGCAAAAGGTAGTGACACTCGTAGGTCATTATGGCTTAGTGGTAAAAAAGGGGATGTGGTGGAGTCCTCTCTCTTAGACATAGATGAAGATGTGGAGGTTCTTACTAGAGATTACATTAAGGATAAATCAGTGGCTAATGTCTATTTACTTGGGGAAGCTTCTCCGAAGAAAAGTGCTCTTTTGTATAGTCTACATCTGATTGAAATTAAACAATGTGCGGTTTGGAGTTCTGTTAAGATGGTGATGGAATTTTTTGAGGAGGTTAATCAAATGTCTGGTAATATTGCTCATGAAATCGAATTAATGTTGTAGAGCTCTCTCATTTTTCTCATTGATTGCTTATATCCCTTATTTTTTTTTGTAGGTCCTCTTTTCTTTGTTGTGTTTTGTTGTTTTTATTTTGGCTACCTTTGTGGTAGGTTGCTCTGTAAAAGGTTGTGGGGTCCCTTTCAAAATCCTCTTTCTTCTTAATAGTACCAAAAAACATAATATATAAATTAATGGAAATGCTCACGAATTGGAAATACTAAATAATCATGAAAATGAAAGTAACATAAGTGCTCACAAAAACCTAATGTGAATAGCAACAAATTTATATTAATAAAGTAGAATTGATATTGCATGACTGTTTAAGGGGTAACCTCCTTAGAAGTAGAGCTTCGATACAAAATTTTAAAATATGATATACCTTCTACTCCAAACCCATGTCCTTATATACACTTTTACTTACCCTAACCTAATGCTCAAGGGTCAAACCACATGAGAGAGGGAACTCAAGACACTAACTCCTACTTACAATAAAAATAAATGTTACATCATAATAAGCCCATGCACACTAGGCACCCATGGTATAAATATAACACTAACACTATAACCCCAAGTTATATTTCAAATTAGAAAAATGCATCTTCATTGGATATGTTGATGGTGTGAAAGGATACAAGCTTTAGAATCCTAAGATAATAAAGGTGGTGTACAATCAAAATATAATATTTATAGAGATCAAGTCTTCTCGTAAATTTGGGAAACCAAATGATAATGCAAAATAAATAGTGCAACTTGAGCCAAAATCCAAGAAGGCTACACCTGAGATTGAATTAGAAGTATAGGATGGAAAAAATAATAAGTGGATTTTAGAAAGATCAAATAGTTCAAAGGAGGAAGAACCTACATATCATTGGGTGAGGAGGTCCACTCGATAGCAAAGGCAACCAAAAAGGTATAGCCCACATTATTTTAGATATATTTTTTATTTATCTACTAATATTGGTGAGCTTAGAACTATGGAGGCAATAGAGATGAATGACAATGAGTCCTGAAAGATGGCCATGGATGAGGAGATGGAAAATCTAAATAAGAATAGGACATGTGACCTAGTTCATATTCCTAAGGAAAGGGAACTTGTTGGTTACAAATAGGTTTTCAATAAGTTCAATTTTGAGGGTAAGGTAGAGAATTATAAAGAAAGGTTGGGTGCTAAGGGATATTACCAAGTGGAGGGAATATATTTGGGTAATATTTTTTCTCCTATTGCAAAGATTATATCAATTAGATTGTTTTTATCTGCTACTACTACATTTGATCTTGATATTGAGAAAATGGATGTGAAGATAAGTTTCTTGCACGGAGACCTAGAGGAAGAGATCTACTTGAAACACCTAGAAAATTATGTAAAAGGGTAAGGAAAACTCAGTTTGCAAGTTAAAGAAATTTATTTATGGTCTTAAATAGTCTCCTAGAATGTGGTACAAGGAATTTGATTCTTATGTTTTGAGGTCAGGATTTTTTAAATTCAGATTATATCATTGTTTTTATTATAAATAAAAGGATGGTCATTTTATTGTTATCACTTTGTATATGGATGACATGTTACTAATTGATAACAATAAGGATATCATTAAGGTATTGAAATCTCAACTTTCATTATAGCTTGAAATGCAGGATTTAGAAGTTGCTAAGTTGATGGAGATTAGAAGAGATAGATCCAATAGAAAACTTTGGTAAGTCATAGAAAGTATGTTGACTCTATTTTATAGTGTTTCAACATGAAGAATTGTAAACTAGTGAGTGTTCCTACTTTTTGGAAACAAAATTTTTTGTTGAGTAGTCTCATACATATAGAGAAAATGAGAACATGAGTTATGTGCCCTATGCTAGTGTAGTTCGGAGCCTCATGTATTCTATGGTCTTCACTAGACTGGAAATTACCCTAGTAGTGGGAGTCTTAAGCAAGTTTATGGAAAATCCTAGAAAGGATCACTAGGTAGCAATGAAGAGGGTTTTTAGATATCTTCGAGGTACTTAAAATTATTCTATTTGTTATCAAGGATGCTTGGTAGCCAAAAATTTCTACAAGTAGCTAGACAAAAAATTATTTGTGGACTCATATTGGGTAGGAGATGTTGATAGTAGAAGGTCTACCAATGGCTATGTGTTTAGCCTATTTGGTGGTGCAATTAGTTAAAAGAACAAGCAATATGTTTTAGTCACTTTATCCACTATAAAGGTAGAGTATATGGTAGTTACTCATACTATTAAGGAGGAATAATGACTTCAAAAAAAATGTTTGGATGCTGGGTTGAGTTAGGAAGCAATACAAATTAACTATGATAATCAAAGTGCTATTTTCTTGGAAAAGAACCCTATACTTCATCCATGGAAAAATCATATTGATGTGTAATATCATTTTTTTCATGAAATTATGGATGATAGAAAGGTTATTCTTGAGAAGGGGGATACTTTAGTAAATGTTGTAGATGCTTTGACAAAGTATGTGAGCACTAAGAAATTCATATGGTGTTGCAAGGGTATGGGTATTTATGCACTTACAAATTAGTTTACTCTTTTGTTGGTGATTCTCTTTTGCTCTTACAAGGTATATGACAAGTGAGAGAATGTTGGAAATAGGTGTTATACACCTTAAAAATCCTAATTGTCTCATTTTTATGTTAAGTGCATATATTAAAGAAAGATAAAGGCATTAAGGAGTCTGTGGTATTTTAGCAGTGTTACTGCAAGACAACTATATTATTGTAGGTCAATAATGTTACTATAGGATAGTTGTGTTATGGTAGGTCTATTTCTAGTAGTGTTACTACAAGTCTATTTATAGATGTGTTATTACAGGTCTAATTAAAAAAGTGTTATTGCAAGTATATTTCCAATAGTGTTACTGTATGTCTCTATACAATTGTGTTACTACAAGTCTATTTACAACTATGTCACTCCATGTCTATTTCTAGTAGTTTTACTATGGGTCTATTTCCAATAGTGGTATTGTAAGTCTATTTCCAATAGTATCACTATAGGTTAGTTGTATTATTATAGAAAAACTATGTTACTACAAGTCTATTTCTAGCCTTATTGATAAATGGGACTAAAGGAGTGGATACTATATAATTATATTGTAAAAGTAGATTGTGGATTACTGATTAAATACATCGAGTGCTCCTTCATTATTAGGTACTTTTTAAAAGGGTTTTCCTAAGGCATATGTTGCTTCTTATGTGAGGTGTATGTGATATTTTTCTTGCTAGAATTAAAATTCTAAGTCTTTTTTGCACTAATTTCCTCTAAAGATTAACTAGGAAGTCGTTCCACATTTTTCTAGTTTCCTTTTCACAAAGGACCTCAAAAATACAAAATAAAATATTTATTGAAAATGGTAATTTTCTATTTTTAGATTTTAATAGGCAAAATGCATCTATAGCCACATTGATGCATTAATTGAAGATAAAATATGAAATAATATTCAGTGTATATAATTTTTGTTTAATATGCACTTTTTGTTTCATGGAAGGTGAATCACCAAATTTTCATATGGGTGACCTTCTAGCTCATTCAAAGTGGACCACCACATTTTTCATGTGAGAGACCTTTCACATTCAATATATTGGATTTCAAATACACCAATAATATTATATAAAGAAATATGTATCCTTAACTGTAAAAAAAGAGTAATGAATACAATGTTATAGCCTCACATATCTTGTTAGAGATTGTTTGTTTTGTACTTTATTTTTTGAGCAAAAAAATCATTGTTATTTAGATTATATATTTATGTA
This sequence comes from Wollemia nobilis, assembly GCA_028583015.1. Taxonomy (NCBI): domain Eukaryota; kingdom Viridiplantae; phylum Streptophyta; class Pinopsida; order Araucariales; family Araucariaceae; genus Wollemia; species Wollemia nobilis. The sequence continues at coordinate 75,499 of JAQPPZ010008689.1, forward strand.
TTTTAATTTTTTATACTCTATTATTTTTTAATTACATTCTTTATTAATCTTCCATGAATCAAATTTTTGAGTTTTGGATCAGAAGGTTTGGGCTATTGTAGCTATGGTTCAAAGTAGATTAGTGCTAACAAAGTTTTGGCACCAAATTAAGAGTTGGTATCAACCTATATGATTAATATTCTATATGGGAACCAAATTTGATGCTCTAAAATGGATTCTACATCATTCCTTGAAGAAATTTGAGCAATCCCTACTTCTCTCAAATCACCATGATGTTGTAAGCCATGTGGGATAATCTTGCTAACCTAAAATTTTACTTATCCGATGAGCCAGGCCTTCCAGACATTATTTACAAAAAATATTGTATAAATATACCATTTCATGGTTTCAAACCTTATATCTCCTATTCAAAGTGATAAAGTCTTCACTTTCAAATCCAGTCAAAGTGAGATAATGACATAAAATAATGGATTTTTTAAATTTTTGTGGTTCTTTTATATTTACAATTGATAATATGATCCCATGTATAATTGTGGATAAAATCCTTTTGAATTGTAATGATGTACAAGTCATTACCAAGTACTTACAACAAGAAAAAAATATGACTTTTCTCCCTTAGCTCTTGTATTTTATCAACTTTAGAGTTTTAGATATTAGATAGTACTTTGATATTTAGTACTTTGATATTATGATAATTAGATATTAAAATGTATAATTATGCATTGCATCAGAAAAGATAATCTTGTATTGCAATGATAATTAGATGTATAATTAAAATATTGACCTGTAACTAATTTCTCCAGAAAAGATTTCACTTTATTTATGGCATGTCAGAACAGTAAAGTGGACGGATTGGATTTTTGAAGAGACGGATTGGATTTCTGAAGAGACGGATTGGATTTTTGGGGATTTCTGAGATTTTTGGAACAGCATGAATGGCTTTTCCTGGAGGAACCCAATGTCGGAATAATGTATCGTTTAAGGAAGCCCTTCGTGGCTCAGGATTTTCTTCTGTTTAGCATAATGCAGAGGGTAATTCTTCAGGCCCAAGTAATTCTTCTTTGGAAGGAGGGTTTCGTGCAAAGCGAGTTAATGGATGCTTGGAAAGGGCTAGGGATCGGCCTGTTCTTGTGATTCAGCCTGAGTCAATTGCAGATGATGTTGAATATATGCAAAATCATGCTTTAATATGCAAATTCTTGGGTATTCGCATCCCTTTCTTGGCATTTGAAAAGTGGGCCAGGAGTACTTGGAACCCGGTCGGTGATATGGAGATCATGATAGGAGCTAATAATTTCTTTCTGGTGGTGTTTTCCTGATTGGAAGACCGGAATAGGGCTTTTGAGGGAGGCCCATACTTTTACAACCAGATTGGCCTATTTATTAAACCCTGGCATATGGGTTTTAATCCGACTGAGGAGATTCCTTCTAGGGTTCCAGTGTGGGTTCGACTTCCATGGCTACCTTTGGAGTTTTGGCGGACGGATATTCTGCACATGATTGCATTGATGTTAGGCAAACCGGTGGGACCGTCTCAGCAAACTTCAGACAAAAAGGTAGTCTCATGTGCCCGTATTTGTGTGGAATTGGATTTATCTAAGCCTCTACCTGATTCTATGCAAATATGTGTTGGCTCTTTTTCTTGGGTTCAACAATTAGACTATGAAACTATTCCTTTTCATTGTCGGTTGTGTCATGAGTACGGGCATCTTCAGCGTAAATGCCCTAAAATGCCTGAAAATAAATCATTTGGTTCTAAAAATCCAAATCTACAATCTCAGGGTGGGAAGTCAGTTACACAAGAGGCTGGACCTAGACAGGGGAGGGCTCCCATGGATGTTAGTGGGGTAGACAAAGAAGGCTTTATTCCAGTTAAGAATCGTAATAAGGGAAAAGGGTTGAAGCGGACCTTTACTGCTAGACAAATGGATGGCCTGTATAATAAGTTTGATGCCTTAGATGAGTTGGTATCTCCGGATGAAGGAATGAATGGTAATTTGAATATGGATACTCAAAATGTAACTGAGGTGCTGAATCTAGAATTAGATGTATATATTATAAAAATATGAATTTTCTCCCTTAGCTCTTGTATTTTTCTTGGAAATTTTTACTTTGATAGTCGTAATTTTAATATTTAGATAATCATTGCATTGCATAATTGAATCATTTTATATTTAGAAAAAAATATGATAGTACTTTGATATTTATGCAATGCAATGATTATTAGATATTAAAATGAATTATTATTTTTTTTTCCAAGAAAAAATCACAATATCTATTCTGAAAAGGAAAAAAAATACATATTGTAGATGTCTAAGGCATTCGACAATGATATTGGGGAAAAAACCAAGAAATAAGAAAGGAAAATACCCCCTGTTCAAAATCCAAGGAAAAACAAAAGGTAAAACCAGCTAACCAAAAATATAACTTTGAACCCACTAGGACCAAATGGTCAAGAGGAAGAAAACAACAAATAAAGGAGAAAAAAGAGAAAAATCACGTTATCCTCCAAAAAATGAATTATTTTTTATACATATTATAAGGTGTTTTTTATTAGAAATGATATATACATAGATAATGACCTAATACACCAAGGATTGAACACTTGAGCTCATCATAATAAGCGTTCCCTACTCACCACTTTGTGAAGACCTCGAGGTCCATGCATTATAAGATATTGAAATGAATCACTAAAATATCATTAAATTATTAATGTTTTTTAACTTGATTTTGAGTTTGGTGCATGTTATATTTATAACCATAATTTTTATAGGCTTTGTTATTGATAGTGTAGACACCAAAATAGCACCAATCCGATTATGTGACAACAAGCATCGATCGCATTGACACAAACAACCCCTAGGGAGGCCCCCAAAGGTTAAACAATGGTCCTAACCACTTCCAAAAGTAGTTTTGGATGTCAGAGGTCAATTTGGCACCTTGTTGACACCTTGATCTTTGCTCATCCCACCCTGAGATGAATACAAACTGGCATTCATCCCACCCAGGGACGAATAGCAGCATTCACCCCAGGGTGAGGCGAATAGCAAGTTTGACTGGTAAAAAGTCAAACCTCGACAAGTCCGCCAGTTAACTGAGGCTTCAGGCCATGCAATTGCAAGGAATAGCTTTAAATCAAGGAGAGATACTTCTATCATGCATATATTTATTTTAAAGACCTCATGCAAGGAGATTCTAAATCAGGGAATTATCTTTTCTCTCAAAATAGGACATGCAACTCAAGTGGTACCCTCGCATGCACAATTCAAATAGAGAGACCCTAGGTCTATAAATTGGGGAGTGTTCCCACCCAAAAGATATATAGATAGGGAGAATTTGAGCAATGAAGTACTACCAATTTACATACCTGCTTGCGATTTGTGCCTTTCACATCCTTAATCTCTCATTTGAAAGGGAGGTTATTGGGCGATTATTGGAAGCATGAATCCGGACCCAAAACCTGATATTTGGCCACAATACTCCACAAAATTTTTTTAAAACACCCCATAAGTAGTTTTGGACCCATCCCAAGTGGATTGGTTCTGAAACAGAGTCCCAAACGGTGGGCGTTCTGCCCCCGGGTGCCCCCCAAACTATCACAGTCCTATTCGCCCCACCCCGGGATGATTAGAAATCTGTGATATATTTCTCTAATTTTTCTTTTGCATATTATTTTAGATATTTTAAATAGTCTGTAGTTTAAATTTCACTTCATTATGAGCAATTTTGACCAGGTTTTTATCATTTACCGCATTTACTAACTTGCAGATGGCACCAAAAAAATATGGGTGATAGAGGTAAAATTGAAGAAATATCACCTTTTGGGTCTTCCCAAAACACCCCCAATTAGCTAACCCCAAGTTTTCATGTCATTTGGAGCTTCCAGGATAGGACATTGAAGAGGGTGCTTTCTGACAAGTCATTACAGGTCTATTCGTCCCACCCTAGAGCGAATACAAATCTATGAGGAATTTCTTGATTGTTCCCTTTGTAGTGGATTCCTGGTAATATATTTATGCCTCTTTCAAAATTTCAGGTCGATCCAAGGTCATTTGATTATCGTTTTAATATTTTCATGCATATACTATCATTAGGCCTTGGGAAATACATGTTTTATTATGTCCACAGGTGCTACTAATATTTTCTATTCCTTTGAATGTAGGTTTCCAACATCAGAGGAGTAGGAAGGAATAAAAAATCATATACACAAGCGGCGGTGACGTTTTGGTCTACCCATATTACATGTGGGCACGCGGAAGAAGGATTGCTATCCATGGATGTGACGAGAAACATATTTGACGCTCCTATCCCCTAAAAAGGAAGGAGACGTATTGTAACATGAATTTGAAAGCATATCAATAAAGAAGGCTATATTTTACACTGCTTTTATCTTGTGTCAATTCGTTTATGTTCTTTCAATATATAGGTTTTCAACGTTAAGTTTGGTTTTACACGCATCATGCTTGGCATATTCCTTTTTGTTTCCGTATCCTCGTGCTTTCAATGGCGATCACGGTGGGACCTCTATCCCTTGATTTTAAAGATTAAATTTTTGATTAAATTTGCTTGTTTTTTTTCTTACAGGTACCAAGTTTTCAAATGCTAGACTGTTTCAAAGCAGAGATTTAGAGACATCCGATTTGGGCAGAGAAGAGGTAGTGGTTCAAAAATACCTTTTGTCAATTTTTGCATTTTTTTGCTCTGGTTATTTTATTGCATAGGAGAGTTTGAATGCTTGTTTGCTTCATTTATGCAACTTAAAAAGAACCCCACACACCACGTGGTAAGTTAAAACAACAAGGAGTTGGTTGTAAAACCCCAACCCTTGAGCAAGGCCAAAGATGGATGTCATCACCACCTTGGCTTGAGATACTGCATTCATTACCCCGATCGTGACTGTTGCTAGACGTAAATCCTAATGAAAGCTGACCAAGTGTAGTTGGGGTGATTCCCAACGCATGAGGATAAGTCTTCTATGGTAGGTTTCATAAACAGAGTGATTCCCCTTCCGTACCGCCTATGTTCTATGTATCATCTGCTCTCACGTACCTATAGTCTCCCTCACATAAGTGCGGATATATAGAGAGGTTGGCATATCATTCTAGAAATGGTATATCGAAGGGGTGACCATTTTGGGAGTCATAAGAGCCATCATAATTGCATTTAAACGGTTTTCACAAAAAGTTTTCAAAACAAACAAACAAAAAAAAAGACAAAACACACTAAACTAGATTTAGGGCACACTTTTAATCTTTAAAAGAGATTATCATTGCTTGTGTGTGTGATATTTCCTATTTAGTGTAGCATAAAAAGCATAAAAATAAAAAATAAAAATCTACGCACCTGTAGGAGCACATCACCATGGTGTACACTCGTAGCCGAGCCCAATCACGAGCAAGCGCTGCAGAAAGTGCACCAAGGGGGACAAGTCACCTCTGATATAGTCCTGAGGAGTTGGTCATCCCACCTTGGCGAGCTGACACACCAGATAGTCCACATCATGCCATAATAGAATAGGAATATGGAGGCACCTCTTTGAGGGGCACTCCCACTCAGCATAGATCCTTTCAAGAGGAAAACCTGCACGTAGCACTCAACATAGATAGGAGACCTCCCCTAGATGCTCGTTATGAGTGGCCTAGTGATGAAGTGCTTGAACAATATAGGTTTCATAAGGAGGAGCCACATGATTTCGTCATCCCTCCTTTACCCTGTATTACTGTTAGAAACACTAGACCAAATCTAGAGTATCAGGCTTTCCAGACAGGGCAAGACAATTATGCCCACACTTTGCACGCATATGAAAGGGAGGATGAATATGATTATCATGTTCCTCAATAGCAATACATAGCATAGGAGAGATGCCCCTCCACACCTGCTATGTATTAGGATCACCCATTGAGGCCATAGCCTCGGGTTAATGCAGCTAACCTCGATAGAGGAAATCAAACCATAGGGGTCTCGGATCACCATGACCAAGATAGACATGTAGGAGAGGCATCTAGGCTTCCTAAACAAGAGACGATGGAACAAAGTGACTTGGAATTTGCCAAAAATTTCACCCACCAAGCGCAAATCATGCAACTTAGGCAAGATCAAGAATAATTTGAGCATCTTTGTCGACTTAACAAAGAGCACATTCAACGTCAGACAGTCGAATTGCTTCATAACAATGTGCCTGCAAAGGTTCCAATCCCTCGCGTGCATAAATTATAAGTGTATGATGGGCATAACCCCTTGGTAAAAGACAGGTCCACGTGACATTATCAAGTATTGCCTTCGATACCTCCTAGACCTGAGCGGGAGGCCACTCCTCGAAACAACGATGGGCACCCTTCGCGGGCACCCACCTATGTGTATAGGTATCGGCCAGGCACTCCTCATGAAGCTTATGAGGAGTATGAACAAGAAGAAGAGCAAGTTGAAATGCTCTACCAAGGCAAAGGGGGTGCTATCCAGATACCTCTCAATAGGCCTCAAGTTCCCCGCAACCCACAAAGGGAGCAAACCAAGGAGGAGGAGATCAAATCATCCAATGCATATAAAGTGTTGCTAGAGCACTTAGAGTCTATGGAGATCAAGACTTCTGGGCCCCAAAAGCCCACTTTATGCCAACTCCATAGTCATCCTGTGCATCCGTCAGTGCTAACACCTCCATACCCTAAACACTTTAAACTACCCCAGTTGGCACTCTTTAGAGGGGAGGAGGATGCTCAAGAGCATGTGACTAGATTCCTGAGCTAGTGCTTTGGTATTTAGGACAATGATGCTTTGTTATTAAGAACATTTATAACCACATTCATAGGCCCTGCCTCGGATTGGTTCACCTAATTATTGAAACATAGCATCAGTAACTTGGATCAGCTAGTGGACGCATTCCTAGAATGCTTCACCTTCAACACTAAGAAAAAGGCGTCATTAAGTGACCTAGCTAGCCTCAGGTAGTATGAGGAAGAGACCATGGTATCATATTGGAATCGATGGTGGACACTACTTTCAAAGCTACCCTACCTCCCTCCCATGTCCGACCTAACTCAGATGTTCTCAAAAAGCTACTTACGATCAATCTTCGTGCTATTGCAGCTATAGTAATATGCCAGTTTAGAGGAAGCTCTAGTGCAAGCCAGAGTCATTGAGGAGATTAAGATACAAAATGGCAAGATGACCAAACCTAATAAGAAAGAATGGACCAAGAACACAAAAGCAAGGACCACGCAACAGAAACTCATTATGGTCAATCAAGTTGCTATCAATGTCCCTAAGCCTGCACAAGCAACACAGCCTCAAAAGGCTAACTATCAGGTGGTGCCCCCTAACAACTATGAGAGAGAAAACCAAAGGTAGGAACAAAATCAGTAGCGTCACCCTAGGCGACAGTTTACTCCTTACACAAAGTTTAGGGACTCTCTATTTGATCGCTTGTCAACGACGAACTTGATCAACCTTCCAAAGATTCAAACTATAGACCCCAATGCACCGAAGCCTAAGGGGTATCGAGAGGACTTGTACTATAGGTTCCACAGGCGTAAGGGACATGATCTTAATGCATGTTGGAAGTTAAAAGGTTTGGTGCAAGACCTAATCAAACAACAAGACATTGGTAGTGGAAAACCCCGTAGCGCCCAACAACCAACACATGGGAGTCTTCAGAGACCCCCTACTTGCACATGATGTTCAAACAAAACCCATTCAAGTCAACGAGGTGCAACAAAATTGTCCCATGCAAGGATATGTAGGGATGATAAGCATAGTGACAAGGAACAAGAGATACCCAGGAGCTGCCCCACGGTGGCCACAAGAGAGGTTCCATCGACGTCACAACCTCAACAACTCCCTACGCAACCTCCCCCGCCTAGACCAGTGGCCATGATTCAGACTATTCAGACTAGACTTACTGAAAGTCTAAGGACCACGTCGGCTAGGCTCTCCATATATGAGCTTATTGAACAATCAGCACCCCATCAGGAGGCTCTCATGGAGATATTAAAGGCCATCGAACTGCACCCCCATGAAGCAAATTCTTTCAAAAACTTTGTGGGTCATGTAAAAAAATGTATGGAACAAATCATCACTTTTAGATAAGATGAATTGAAATCAGTGGCTAGTGATGTGGCGGATCCACCCCTGCATGTTATTGTGTGGGTCAACGGGATTCCGTATAAGAGGGTGTTGGTGGACACTAGCTCATCCAGTAATATCATTACAACAACAGCATTGAAACATTTGAATTTACCAGCATTTCACATCATGGCCTCCACTTACACACTGCGAGCATTCAATGATGCAATCTAATCGATAGTTGGCACAATTGTCCTACCCATCCAAGTGGGAAAAAATACTGTTCATACATTGTGCCACATCTTAGAATGTGAGATGGCTTATAATATCTTGCTCAGGTGGCCTTGGATCCAGGACATGAAGTGTGTTCCTTCAATTGCTCATCAATGCTTAAAGTATACATTTGAAGGACAGGTGCATGTGGTCCCTGCAGACTTAGAGCCTTTCAAATATTGCAATTTGGTACAACTAATTCCGTAGTTGACCCTTCCATCAACGCATTTGGATTTTCAATTAAATCCATCTAAACAGGGTCCGACTACGTAGGAATATCCATTTTAGAGTCCATAAAATTCCCAATCGGGTCCATCTTCCTCATTTTGTCCTTCAACCATGACGCCACCTATGGTGGCCACACCAAAGGACAAGGGAAAGAAACCCCTGGAAGAGGAACCACCCTTAGTCTCAACCATCTCGACAGAAGAGATGCCTAGAAGAATGGAAATCGAGAAACCTAGTTCACCCCACATGGAGTGGACTCAGGGAGAACTCTCATTCGCCCCCTCTCAATCACCAACGATCACTATTGAGATGTCTAATATGGGCATGGGGGAGTATATAGTGCATAACATTGTAGCAACACCCACAGTCGAGTCCATGCAAGACATGGGGAGGCCATGAATCCTCATTGGCTCTGTGGTTCCTTTAGGCTACCCACCCAATCAGACAAAATTTGTTTATGGGGGCCTGGATAATGGTGTTGAACCTTACCTGCAAGAGGAGGAATATGAAGAGCCCTTTGCTGAGGATGTCAATTATTTGTCTAACCCAGACTTTGCATTGAGATATCTTGGCCAATGCAATTGGCATGGATATGGGTTGGGCAGGTATGAGCAAGGAGTGTGTGTTTTGTGCCAACCAAGATATCAAATGCCTTATGACAAGTTAGGAGTAGGGTTTAATCACCCCTTGCCCCTAGACATCTTGGTAGAAAACATGCAAGGCCTAGGGATAGGCAATAAGGATGGGTTGGCATTAGATCCATATGCCAATCCTAACACAACTTATACATTGGGTGATTATCTCCCATTATGAAAAAACAACCTTGTTGACCTTAGCAACCCTTTCCCTTCGGCCAGACAGGGAGAAAATTTAAGGACTCACCCATAATAGGGATATGGACAAGACCAAGAAGGGTCTTCAGAGGATGAGTCGGAGTACGAGGTAGCACCTTGGGATCCTTTCGAGTTTGATAGTAATCATTCATAGGTATATCCCATGGATGATGATCAGGAGAGCTTCCTGACAATGTTCCCTTTGGATGCTCCAATTGAGCATATGCCACCTCAAGAGAATCAGGTCCCCCCGCAGAGAGTGTAACAACCTCGATGGGACCACATTAATGTGCTCAAGCAATATGAGCCTCATATGTCACAGATAGCTATTGGAGCCAACGAAGGCCTTTGGATCTCTAATAATGATTATAAAAATGAGACTGAGATGGCCTATCTCAACCACATACAGTAGATGCAACAACAATATCCCTTAGACATAGATGACATGTTTGAACACCTGCACATAGGTCCCAAGCATAGGTGGCACTTAAACCAAGCACAGTTATAGCAATTACCGCACCCACCACTCCAGGTACTCAAAGAGCATCTTCCACCTGGATACCCTATCAAACCATCAGTGCCTAGGGCAGACCCTGTCTACGTATCCGCACATAGGGATGATCCATTTGTACCTGTGCCCATAGATATAGATCTAGAGCACCAAGAAAATTTGGAATGTCAGAGTCATCACACCTATGATAATGGAGACCAAACTCATTTCATCCATATGATCTCCATTGATTTAACCGCCCCCATCCATGATCCAACCGACCCGACATGGTCATTGCATCTAGACCTAGATGTTATCGACTGGGATCATGCTGACACACCACCATCTCCATCAGAGTACTGGCCTTGTGGTGGGATGTTTCATTTCACTCCAGGATAGACTCAGGATGTCTTCCATGCTGAATAGGAACCTGACGTTCCAAAAGATGATCTCAACTCAGCAAATGATATCCACTTGATCCCAACTCCACACCAGTTGGAGTATGGATCCCACATGTCGATCGAGGAGATGACTAATGTAGACATCAGCTCAGATCCAATGAATCCATGGATTCTCAAGCTGGGGGTAAGTCTCTCCCCCGAAGAGCAAGCCGACTACATTTCCCTTCTCAAAGAGAAGAAGGAGGTTTTTGCATGGTCATACAAAGACATGTCAAGACTAGACCCGTAGCTAGTCACGCATAATTTAACACTTGATCCGACAGTCAAGCCAGTAAAGCAAAAACTACGTAAGATGCACCCAACAGTGGCCTTAATGGTCAAATATGAGCTATAAAAGTTGTTGGAAGCACAATTTGTCATCTACGTGGATTACCCACCATGGTTGTCTAACATGGTGCCCATCAAAAATCTCGATGGGAGGATTCACATATGCATCGATTTTTGAGATCTAAACAAAGCGAGTCCTAAGGATGATTTTCCCTTTCCAAGCATCGACGCATTGGTAGACGCTACAATGGGCCATGAAATGCTTTCCCTCATGGATGGTTTCTCGGGATACAATCAAATTCGTATCAATCCCGAGGACCAACTCAAAACGATGTTCACAATGCCTTGGGGGACATTTTGTTATAAGGTCATGCCCTTTCGCCTTAAAAATGCTAGCACCACCTACCAACGTGCCATGACATACATCTTTCACGATTACATGCACAAAACTTTGGAAGATTACATGGATGATTTGTTGGCCAAATCTCTTTTGCGCCCAGATCCCCTTGGTGACTTGAGCAAGATCCTCGATTGCCTCATTGAACATAAAGTCAGACTAAACCCCAAGAAGTGCGTATTTGGCGTCACATATAGAAAGCTCTTGGGTTTCGTAGTCTCAAAATAAGGAATCAAGGTAGACCCAAACAAATTCAAGGCAATCCTTGAAATGCTTCCCCCAACTACCATCAAGTAGCTCAAAAGTCTATAGGGAAAGGTCACGTCGATCAAGTGCTTCATAGCACAGATATCTAAATAGTGCCAACCCATGAATAAGTTATTGCACAAGGGGGTCACATTTCACTGGGATGATGAGTGCCAGTCAGCCTTTGATGACATCAAACAATACTTGTCTTCACCGCCAGTATTGGCACCACCTAGACCAGGAGTGCCATTCTACTTATACATCTTAGCTACTGAGGTGGCACTGGGCGCCATGCTTTTCGAGAACAACGAATTGCACAAAGAATAGGATACTTACTATCTTAGCCGCACCCTAGTCAGTTATGAACTTAACTATGCATATGTTGAGAAGCTCTACTTGGTAGTGGTGTTTGCTACCAAGAAGTTACGCCATTACATGCTGAGCAACAAGATGTATGTTGTGTCTAAGGAGAATCCATTGCGATACATGATGAGTCGTACTTATCATAGTAGTTGCACGATGAAATGGATCATGTTGTTGATGGAGTTTGACATAGAATTCATTGGACAGAAATCCATAAAAGGTCAATTCATCATCGATCAACTGGCAGAGGCTCCTCTTGAAGACGATCAACCTCTGACCGTAGAAATACCTAATGATGGGGTTTTTCATGTTTTAGAATCACCAAATTCTGATGAGCCTGAGTCCCAGGCTGACATGACCCTATTCTTTGATGGTTCTAAATGTGAGCAAGGAGGTGGCATGGTAAAAGGTATTCTTCACACCACAAAATATGAAGCCTTGCTCATATGTCTTCAGACAGCAGTCACCATGAACATCAAACGTTTAAACATCTTTGGTGATTCACTGTTAATTGTCAATCAAGTAAAGGGGATATTCCAATGTAAATGTCTAGTTCTGTAGGCCTACAAAGCCCTTGTGGACAAATTCCTAGCACAACTTGAATGGTATGACATCGAGGCACTCCCTCAATCATCAAATAATTTTGTGGATACTATGGCCTCCTTGGGGTCACTAATCCTGCAAGACCCTTCTGGTGAAATGACAACCATTCAGGTTAAAACATTATCGCAATCTGCGATGGAGTGTGCAAGCTCTGACCTAATGCCAGGAATCCACTTGATCTTGATTGAACCATCTCAGGATAGGTTCTCTCGAATCCATGATTGTTTGACTCAAGCTAACTGGGGGTCCTTTTTCTCCCCGACCCCTATTAATAGCAACACAACGCTATTTTTACAAGTTCTTTCCCATTCAAATTTTGCTAGGGATGAACTTCGAGAGGTATTGGCCATTCATACCATCGAGGTTTATGATCAGTAGGACTGGTACACACCCATTAGGGATTACCTCAAGCTAGGTAACCTCCCACTTGGATTGACACAAGCCATGAAAATATCATTTAAACATAAAGTGGCAAAGCATGTCTTGTTAGGAGACATTTTGTATCATTGAAGCTATGAAGGAATCCTCCTCAGTTGCTTGGACCAGCAAGAGTCCGCTTGGGCGATCACCCAAGACCATGATGGTACATGTGGTGGCCACTTCAGCGGTATGGCCATCGCAAAGCTCATTCTTTGCATGGGCTATTATTGGCCATCTTTAGAGCGAGATTGTTGCACATATGTGAAGAAGTGCATGAAGTGTCAACACCATGCTAATTTGACACACGTGCCTTCTCATGCCTTGCAGCCGATCCAATCGACTTGGCCTTTTTCATAGTGGGGCTTTGATCTAATCGAAAAGATCTCCCCTGCATTGTTGGGTCATCACACATTTATCATAACGACCATAGAGTACTTCACCAAGTGGGTGGAAGCAATTATGCTAACCTCTACGACTGGATCCCACATTGCGGAGTTTATTTTGCATAACATCATGTCATTTTGGTATTCCATCCAAGATCCTATCATATAATGGGACGCCATTCAAGAACAAATATGTGCGTGCTTTGATGACAAAGTACAAAATTCTACATAGTTTTTCAACCCCCTATTTTCTGTAGGAAAATGGGCAAGCAGAGGCGTCAAACAAAATGCTAGTCGCCATCCTCAAGAAGACCATCGTAGATAGTCATAAGGATTGGCACATTCAAATCCCGCTTGCCCTATGGGCTTATCGCACTAGCATTCGGATGCCCACTGGGGCTACTCCATTTTTGCTGGTGTATGGCTCCGAGGCAGTCATGCCTCTTGAGTTGGAAATCCCTTCACTATGCATATCAATGCAAGAGTTCATCGATGATGACATTGTGTGGTAGGCCCGGTTAGACCAACTGACGTTGCTCGACGAACGATGCGTCAATGCTCTCGAGCATTTGCGTATCTATCAAGAGCGACTTAAGAGAGCATACAAAATGAAGGTTCACCTAAGAGACATTCAGGTTGGTGACTTGGTCTTAAAAGAGAACCAACATAATTCTAATTTGCCGTCCCATCTGAGGGACAAGTTCACGGCAAACTGGTTAGGTCCTTATGTGATTGACAGTAAAATAGAACCTGGAACATACCGGCTCGCCTCTCTTGAAGGACTCAAAGAACTAGAACCCTTGAACATCAATCACGTGAGGCCATTCCGCATATAAAGACCCATAGTCCAACCAAACACTCCAAGGATTTCCACAATCACTTGGTCAACCCAAAAGCCCCAAGGATTTCCACAATCACTTGGTCAACTCAAAAGCTCCAAGGATTTCCGTAATCTCTTGGTCAAGCCAAAAGCTCCAAGGATTTCCACAATCGCTTGGTCAACCCCAAATTCTCCAAAGGTATCCATAAACCCTTTGGTCAAATCAAAAGCTCCAAGGGTCACCATAACCGCTTGGTCAAAATAAATATTCAAAAACAAACAAAAACAATAAAATCATCAAAAATAACAAAAAAAAATTTGCATTTCCATTCCATGCATACTTGTAAAAATAAAAAATACAAAAATATAAGTTGCATTAGGCATCGCATCCATCCATTGCATATTTGTTGGTTATACATGTCAAAAGCACCATAGACTATAATTGCTCGACAATTCCATCATTTTCCACAGTCACTCCATTTTACAAACACATACATCCAGCATAACACCATCGCAATGTCTAGCATCGTCAGTTGTCTCCTAATGCATCTAGGGTTTTCATAATTTAGCTGCCTTTAAATTGCTAGCCAAAAATTGTACAAAGTTAAACAAATTTTACAAAGGAAAGTTTTACTTGGATCACGCCTTGTTACGTAACATCCCTACACAAGTTAAAACACATAAAATAATTCTTAAGTTGTGTGAACGCAAGAGAAACCTACAACGCAGTCTCGGGTACCATAGGTGGAAGATTAGCCTGTTCATCCCTCTGTGCAAATGGTTCACGAGTGCTGAGAATTGACAAAAGGACAAGCTCTTCCCCATCCATTCCCCTAATCAATAGTGGTTTTCACCACTTGCAAAAATCCCCATCATCGTTGGTCCTCGAAGTTGTAAGGATTCGTACTACACGTCCCTACCAAGGATGGGTAGTCATCGACAAAGCCTCAAAGGAACAATGACCATTCAAAAACACAATTCCCACAAGCCATCAGCTGAACCATCTCCAATCACCTTTGGTCTCAAATTTGGAAGGATTCGTACTACACATCCTTGAACAGGATGGGTAGTCATCCCCAAGGCCTAAAATATCAATGCCCTTACTTCATAATACCCATAATCCCCTTTGGTTCTCAAAGTTGTAAGGATTCGTACTACACGTCCCTGCATAGGATGGGTAGTCATCCCCAAGGCCAACAGGATCAATTTCATTCACAAGATCAACCTTACATAGTTAAAAATACAAAATCAAAATAACAGTGGTTATCACCACTATTCATAATCCTTGCTCCAAAAGAAAAACAAAAAGAGAAAAATAAATAGTGATTTTCATCACTATGTATACGAGCAAGTATCCTAAACCGTTGAGAAAATAAAAAGCCTAAACTTGAATCCCTGGAATTCTTAGCATTCGAACAACCATCTAGGTATTCCTCATTCTAGGTTTGGTAAACAACCTACCTGGCAATGGTGGTATCCTAAACACATGACGATATGTCTATCACATTAGCTTTGCATGTGAGCAGACCAATGTTTGCATGTGGATGAGCTAGCTTATGGTACCTTAGATTTTCCCGTGGATTAATCTTACTGAATACAACAATGGAGTTAGTGGAACTAATTAGGTGATCCTCTGTACAGGTTTGGTAGATAGCCTATCTGGCACTGGCGGTATCCTAAAAAATACCACATAAATGAACTCAATTGCACACACAGAGATGTGAAATAACTGGGTTAAATTCAAGTCGAATTTATACCTTGTTCAAAAGTCTTGTGAGATAAATGTATGGTCTTGGCTAGTTAGTTAAAACATCTAAATCTCCAAAAAGCTTAATTACATTCTCAAACAACTAGTACATTTCATTCCATACATCACCATCAGAAAATATGCAAAATACAAAAACAATTTTTTCACATGCAAAGTCATTCCACAAAGTCATCCCATTAGTACAGCAAGCTAGTCAAATCTTGCATAGTCTATGGTGCCATCGATAAGCTATCAAAAAACTCATTTCATTTACTCCACATGCATACATCATATCAATTAGAAACATCGCATTCATAATAGCATATGCATACATCAATGTCAATACATAAAAACAAACCATGAAAAATGCATAAACACCAAAAAAAGAGTCATCTGTATATATATCATCAAAAATGCCCATAGGCTACAATGAACCGATCATCTGACCCCGCAACAAAAAGCCAAAAACTCAAAAACCCCCAAGCCTAGGGCATCGGCCACCATGATCATGCAGGATCGGTGCGATAGGAACTACCCCCCATGGTGTGGGTCCTATGGGACCTCTCAAGGTGACTGCTACTCACCCCTGCATCATGCCCACTAGTGCCCCCTTGTCTAGCCGTCTGCGATGAGACAATGTTGACTGCTCGGTATTGTTGTCTCTCGTCCGACATGAAGAGACACCTCCAGGGGGCTCAGGTATCCGCTTGCCAAGACAGATAATCTCTCCCTCCATATCCATCTGATGCCAAAGCCACTCTGCCTCCTGCCAACCCCACTCTGCCTCCCACTGACGATAGTAAGATACTATGTCATCGCACTATGCTAGCTGCACCCGCAGGAGATCCCTCTCCCGTGCAGCATTGGTATCCCCTCATGTCAATGGGACGTAGCCCATGCATTCTCTCACTTAGCTAGATGAGTCCGTAAGATATTCCTCTCCTGTAGAGCCTCCCCCAGCTCCTCATCTCGTCTCCATAGTAGGTCATCCAATCATGCTATCTCAACGCAATGCCTTGCCTCCACATCCTTCGAACCTACCTGAGGCCTCGGGGAATCCGATATAGAAGACTGCTCTGGCTACCACTGCTCTGATACATCCTGCATCTTCAACTGATCTGGCACCCCAAACTACCCTCCAACATCATCAACCTCCACCAAATCTGCATCATCCAGCAAAACTCCCCAGCCCTCTCTTGGTGCCTCTGCACCCTCATCCCCTGTTGCACCCCCTAGAGGTCCTTCGCCTCGCCATCGCCGCAAAGTCCACCACTGCTCATACTCAGTGGTAACCCTGACATCATCCACATCTAGGATGTCAATAGCTGTATCTAAATCCTCTCCAAGTGGCACAACGACTGGCCAGTCCAGAGTCCTTTCATCCTCCTAGCGCTGATAGACCATGGGCTCACCAGGCATCCCATGGTGCACCCCAAACTATCGGGTCACCCTATCATATGGGAAGAACTCTTGCTTAGTCCCATGCCGCCCATTCAGCCACCACCCCCTCTGTACCCACTGAAGCCACTCTCCAGCCTTAGGCTAGGATGGACAGTCCCAGTAGGGGTGCCAGAACACCTCCCCTGGAGTAAGTCAAGCGAAGGCATCGGCATAGTGCCCTACGGCCCCTGCCCATCGCCGAATCTATCCCTGCTCCTCAGACCTCCATCACAATGACCCATATATGATCTCTTGGTCTATCATCTCTGCTCGAGTCGTCCAGGGCAACCCCACTAGCCTCTCCACTGCTATGTGCTACCAAGCCTAGCACTGCAACAAGTAGCTACAACTAATCCCCTTTCACTTTCGACAACGGACCTCATACAACTCATCATAGAGCTATGCCAGTAGAGTCTGTTCCCATCTCATAATCATCAGTGCATTTGTCAAAAACTCCACCAATTGAAACACCACCTCTAGTAGGTTCCACGGGAACCTCGCGCCTGATGAGTCTGGAAGCAGCATGTTGGAAATGAGGCCCATAAGTAATGCGTGCCTCACTCCCAACACACCCCTCTCTAGCCACCATCGAACCAGTATGCCATCAATCTGGCATTCGCCCTTCGCCCTCTCCACTGGGCTCTCCACACCTAACTCCTCCCCATGCTCGAAACAACGTATCAGTACTTTTGTCCTCTGATCCCGCGACGTCATTCGAATCGGTAATCCATCTATCAGAATCTGTAGAATCCGGTAGACGTCCTCCAAGGTCACTGTCATCTCCCGTGTGGGGATATGGAAGGTATTGGTTCGTGGATCCCACAAGTTTATCAGGGCCATTAGATAGGCCCAATCCCCGACCACTGGCTCCAACCAAGTCACTTGCTTGAGCCCAAGTGCGTCAAGCCAATCCTAGTCATCCAAAGTCAGCGCCGCACATTCTTCAGTGAAAACTGTGGGCATACGGTACCGGCTCTTCACAACCTGCAAAAGAAAACAACATAAAAATATTAAAACAATGAACAAATGTACAACATTAACATGAATATACAACAATGCATCAAAATGTACAGCCAAAAACATAACAAAATTCAAAAAATATTTTCTTAGTTCTAGGGTTTTAACTCTACACTGCTAAATTACAAAAACATAACAAAATTAAAAAAAAAAAAACATTAATTTCTCAGTTCTATGGTTTTAACTCTACACTGCTAAATTACAAAAACATAACAAATATTCAAAAAACTAGTTTGTCAGTCCTAGGGTTTTTAATTCTAACTGATAAATTCAAAAACAAACACAAAAATTCAAAACTACTTTCTCAGACCTAGGGTTTTTCACTCTAACTGATAAATTACAAAAAAAAAAAAAAAATTCACAAGAAACAAAAACACCAACTAACTAGGGTTAAAGCTACATTTTACGCTCAGTTTTACCATACATTTCTAACCTAAGTTTCGATCTTGGTTCAATTCGAGTTCAGCAAAGTTTTTACATTATGTTCTAAACTAAGTTTTTTAGCTCAGTTTTCAACTAACTTCTGATCTTTGTTTGAATAGGGTTATACTAAGTTTTAAACTAAGTGTTAATTTTGATAGACTAGGGTTTCATTTTTAACTTTAAACTGCAAAATAAACAAAAGAACAAGAAATAAGCCAATTGCGGTTTTCAACTTGCAACAAAAAACCATGAGGAAGGACACTCGCTGGTATCGCTTCAGCTCCGCCACTCGATCTGGTGTGTGAACTCATGGTTGCAAGAACTATTGAGCAAGGTGCAGCAAAAGTATTGTCATTGTTGTCAACATAGACAGTTGATGCAGTTGATGCAGTGGACAGGAGTTCAGAGGTCAGTCAGAACATGTACAGTGAATTTCCAAGAAGACAGAAGTGGCCCAGATTCAAAAAATCAAAGAAAAAGACAAGTAAGAAAACTGTCACGATATCGCGACATGTTTTCTGTCACGATTTCATGACATGGACGAGGAGAGAGAAGGCAAGAAAAATTGTCATGATTTCATGACATGGAGGAGAGAGAAGGGCAAGCAAAATTGTCATGATTTCATGACATGGCCAAGGAGAGAGAAGGCGCAAGCAAAATTGTCATGATTTCATGACATGGACGAGGAGAGAGAAGGCACAAGCAAAATTGTCATGATTTCATGACATGGACGAGGAGAGAGAAGGTGCAAGCAAAATTGTCATGATTTCATGACATGGCCGAGGAGAGAGAAGGCGCAAGCAAAATTGTCATGATTTCATGACATGGCTGAGGAGAGAGAAGGCGCAAGGAAAACTATCATGATTTCGTGACATGTTGGCAGAGAAGAAGGCAAGTAGAAAAACTATCATGATTTCATGACATGTTTGAAGAAGAGGCGCAAAAAAAGAAAACTATCATGATTTCATGACATGTTCGAGGAGAAGGAGCTTTGCAAAGAAAAGTGTCATGATTTCATGACAGGTTCCAAGAGGAAGCGCTAAGGAGAGAAAGTGTCACGATTCGAGAAAAGAGAGAAAGTGTCACGATTTCACGAAGATCGAAGAGAAAGCGCCAAGGAGAGAAAGTGTCACTTCAAGACAGATCGAAGAGAAAGTGCAAGGAGAGAAAGTGTCACGATTTCATGACAGATCGAAAGAAAGCCAAGGAGAGAAAGTGTCACGATTTCATGACAGATCGAAGAGAAAGCGCCAAGGAGAGAAAGTGTCATGATTTCGTGACAGATCGAAGAGAAAGCGCCAAGGAGAGAAAGTGTCACGATTTCGTGACAGGTTCGAAGAGAAAGCGCCAAGGAGGAAAAGTGTCACGATTTCATGACATGTTCCATTTT
Organism: Wollemia nobilis; assembly: GCA_028583015.1. Taxonomy (NCBI): domain Eukaryota; kingdom Viridiplantae; phylum Streptophyta; class Pinopsida; order Araucariales; family Araucariaceae; genus Wollemia; species Wollemia nobilis. The sequence continues at coordinate 95,358 of JAQPPZ010008689.1, forward strand.
CGAGGGAAGAGAGAAGTGCAAGGAAGCAAAAAGTGTCACGATTTCGTGACATGTTGTGGCCAAATACAAAAAAGGCACAAGGCAGAGAAAGTGTCACGATTTCGTGACATGTTCCATTTTCACGGGCAAAAGGCAGAGAAGTGCAAGGAAGCGAAAAGTGTCACGATTTCGTGACATGTTGTGTTTTCACTGGCCAAAGACAGAAAAGGCACAAGGCAGCGAAAGTGTCACGATTTCGTGACATGTTTCATTTTCGCGGGCAGAAGGCAGAGAAGTGCAAGGAAGCGAAAAGTGTCATGATTTCGTGACATGTCTGGTTTTCATGGCTGCAAGACAAGAGGTGAACAAGGAGGCCAAAAATGTCATGATTTCGTGACATGTATTTTCGTGGGTAAAAGGCGAGAAGGGCAGAAAGATACAGAAGTGTCACGATTTCATGACAGGTCGCAACAACACGATAACAGACAGTTAACTGGAACAGAACAATAGTTAAAGGGGCAGTTGTAGAGGAAAAGCATGCAGCCAAAATAAGAAGAGTTAACTGGAGTAAATGCGACAGTTACAGGTGCAATTATAGATAGAAATCATGCAGCTATTTTAAGAATAGTCAAAGAAGGAGAAATCGAACAGTCACATAAATAGAATCAAAAAATGCATGCATGCACAGAAAAGAATACGAACAATCATGGTAGAGGTATATGTTGCATGTAACGTGTTTAACGAAATGCCCACTTTATATACGCAAAAGGAGTTACATAAAGATGAAGTTACGATTGACAAGTGGCAGAATAGAATATTTAAGAAACAGTTACGGGTTGCATGCGTAAAAATGGAAGTTAAAAATAGAGACTAATATGTTATAAAAGTAGGTCTGCATGAAGAATAAAGGTTGTTGCCGTATGTGTGAAAGTGCTGCCGAAAGAGGGTGAGAAGAGTGTTGTAAGAGAGCGACAGGATGAGCAGGAAGTGTTTACTGTATTTTGATAAATTGGAGACCAGTCAGGGTCTTGTAAAAGTGAAGGCATTTGTATGTCATTAATATAACTTTCAAAATAGGGATCCAAGTAGGTGCTTGGATAGGGGTTGGTGCTCCTTTCTGTTGGTGCAGATAAATCAGGGGTTGGTGCTCCTTCCAGTGGGTGCTGGTAAACAGATTGTAAAATTGGTGTTTTGCAAAGGCTGGATTTGGACCGTAGTCCAAGCGGTCATTCTTGAGGAGTAGCCAAATTGGTGAACCTCGTTACATTGTGTGTTGTGGTGTGCTCTTTTGTGATTATTGCTTTATCTATTTTCAAGTTCTCTTTGCTTCAGTTTTAAGAGTTGCAGATTAGATTTTTAGCTACACTGATTCACCCCCCCTCTCAGTGTCATTGTGAGAATATCAATTGGTATCAGAGCAAGGTTCCTGAACAAAGCTTAATCAGCTTAGGTGATCTTGGAAGGAACACAATGGCAGGTAATGAAGGATTCTCATCAAACAAAGCTCCTTTGTTCAATGGAACTAATTACTCATTCTAGAGACTCAGGATGCAGACATATCTGAGTGCGTTAGGATACGACATTTGGGAGTCAGTAGAAAATGGATACATAGTACCCGCTACTCCTCCAACAGATACTGCTGAGAAGAAGAAGTTTGAGAATAACTCCAAAGCATAGAATGCCATAATGTGTGGGCTAGTAGACAGTGAACTGATAAGGATCATGAGCTGTACATCAGCAAAAGACATGTGGGACAAACTGAAGAGCATCCATGAAGGAGACAACAAGATCAAGGAAGCCAAGCTGCAAACTCATCGAGCTCAGTTCGAAGCATTACAAATGAATGACGATGAGAACATAGAGGCCTATATGCTGAGAGTCAATGGAATCATTAATGCAATCAGAGGACTCGACAAAAAAATCGAAGATGCGGTTGTCATGAAAAAGGTACTTAGAACTCTTCACAAAAGATTTAATTCTAAAGTTTCTGCAATAGAAGAGGCTAAAGATCTAAATAGTTTTAGCATGGACGAGATGCATGGCTCTTTGACTGCATATGAAATGAGAATAGGACAAACTAAGCCCATAGACAGAGAAGCTGCTTTTAAAGCACACAAGAATACAAAAGCTGAACAAGAATCTGAGGATGAAGAGACATCGGATGAAACGGAAGCCAACTTTGTTCGAAAACTTACAAAGGGAAAAGGAAAATATAGAGGAAAGTTACCATTTAAGTGTTTCAATTGTGGAGGGGTCGGTCACTTTGCAGCTAAGTGTCCAATGAATGAGAAAACCAAAAGTGATGAAGGGTCACACCAAGAAAGAAGTGACTGGAAGAAGAAACCAAACTTTAGGAAAAGCAATTTCAAAAAGAAAAGTTTCATATCCAAGAATGTCAGCTCTTTTGAAGATAGCTCAGGTGAAGATTTTGAAGAAGAAACAGGTGAAGCTCTGTTCATGGCATTTGAAGAAGCAAAAATAGAAGAAAAATAGGAAGGTGATACAAAAAGTAAGGATGAGGTTGAAGTTTATCTGGAAGGAGAGTTGGTTGCTGCACTTAAAGAGTTGAAGACGAGAAAGGAAAAAGAATAATAAGGTCTCAAGAAAGCTTGAGGATGCGAATGACATAATAAACAGTTTGAAAGTACGAGACAGAAGAATTTAAGAAAATGTCCGAAGAACTTGAAGTACAGTTAACCATGAGAATAGATGAGTGCAGCAAACTAGAAGAAGAGATTGTTGTTTTAAGAATGCGGCTAGAAGAAAAGAATCAAAAATTGAGTTGCTATCACAAACTTGAAGGAAGTTCTGCAAAGCTTGAAAAGATTATAAATAGTCAGAGGACTACAGGCATCAAGTTTGGCTTGGGGTTTGTCGAAGGAGAATCATCAAGTGGATCAAAGGCCATAACTGTAGAACCAGTAAAGAAAGAGGATAAAATCAAGGTTGACCAAAGAAAAATGAATCTTGCAAAAGAAAGCAACAATGCCAGGCACGAGAAGACTGTTGACAATGAGGGATTCACAAAAGTCACACATCAAAGGAGAAGAAAATTTGTGGCTCCTACTACAAATTGGCAAAGACCAACTCCCAGGTTCAATCATTCCTTTTTTGGTTATTGTTTTAAATGCAATACTTACGGTCATAAGATTTCAGACTGCATTTATAATATAGGACAAAGAAATTTTACCAGTAGAAATGTCTTTTCACCCTTGATGGATTATGCAGTAGAATGCTATAACTGTCATAACTTTGGACACATTGCAAGAAACTGTAGAAGCACATATGCAGCAAATAAATATCAGGGAAGAAGAACTCAACCAAACAGTTTAAGGCAAAACAGAAAATTCCCAGATAAACATGCACAGGCCATTGACAAAGAAAAGTCTAAACAAGTGACCAAAACTACAGTCAAATCAGAATGGAAAGAAAAAGAGCAACTCAAGGAAGAAAAGGAATCCTTGATTGTATGAGACAACATTCAAAGCACAGAACAAATCTGCACCATGGATATTGGATAGTGGATGCTCCAGTCACATGACGGGAGATAAACAAAAATTTGAAAAATTACAAAAATATGAAGGGGGTTCTGTAAAGTTTGGAAATAATGATGGAGCCAAAATAGTTGGCAAAGGATCGGTCAAGATAAGTGATGGAAAGATCAATTCCAAAGAAGTTCTGTTTGTAATTGGTTTGAAGCACAACTTAGCGAGCGTAAGTCAAATCTGTGATAGAGGTCATGAAGTCATCTTTAAGAAGCGAGGTTGTGAAGTCAGAAAAGCACATAGTGGGAAGCTGATAGCTATTGGATCGAGGACTTCTAGAAATCTATATACTCTCTCAGAAACTTTAGAAGGAGCATGCTTGATTGGATAGGAAGATGAAAATTGGTTGTGGCACAAGAGGCTCGGTCATATTAGCTTTGACAATCTGGTAAAAATAAGTTCAAAAAGAGCAGTAAGAGATATACCTACCATTGGCAAACCAGTAAATAGCATCTGTGCTTCATGCCAAAAAGGGAAGCAAACTAGATCCACATTTAAAGCAAAGGAATACTTCACCAGCAAACCGTTAGAGCTGATACATACTGATTTATGTGGACCCATGAGAACACAAAGCATAAATGGTGACAAATACTTTATGTTGTTCATAGATGACTACTCCGGGATGACATGGGAACTATTTTTAAAGCTTAAATCAGATGCCTTTGAGATGTTCAAGATTTTTAAAAAATAGGTTGAGAATCAAATTGGAAAAAGAATTAAATGCCTAAGATCGGACAGAGGAGGAGAGTTTATCTCAGAGGAGTTTGCAGAATACTATCAAAAATATGGGATCAGAAGACAGTTTTCAGCAGCAAGGACACCTCAGCAGAATGGTGTTGTTGAAAGGAAGAACAGGACTATGCAAGAAATGGCACGGACAATGTTAGCTGAGAACAAAATAGCTGACAGATTTTGGAAAGAGGTAGTACATACTGTAGTTTACATTCAAAACAGGTGCATGTTAAGGACGCATGAAAGCAAAACTCCTTATGAGTTGTGGTTCGGTAGGAAAGCAACAACAAGATACTTCAAAGTGTTCGGCAGCAAGTGTTATATCAAACGAACTGAAGATAATCTCGGTAAGTTTGAAGATAGAGCTGACGAAGGTATTTTTCTTGGTTACTCGACAAAAAGCAAAGCCTACACATGTTACAACAAGAGGCTAAAGAAAATTGTGGAGAGTGCAGATGTTAAAGTTGATGAAGGTAGAGATCGAGAAATTACTTATCAAGAAAACTACCCTATTTATGAAGAAGTCATTGAAGGAGATGAAGAAATGGAAACAGAAGAAAATCAAAAAATTGACCCAGCTGATTTAAGAATTGACTCAGAAGAAGAAGAGAACAAGAAATTCAAAACAGGCAGCTGGCAGAAAAATCATCCCAGAGAACAGATTATTGGGGACCCAACAGTTGGTATTCAGACAAGAAGAGCAGTAGTACGGAACTACTCTCTATTATCCAGCATTGAACCCAAAAATATTGTTGAAGCAAGCACAGATGAAAGTTGGATGAAGGCAATTAATGAAGAACTAGATCAGATTGAGAAAAACAAAACCTGGGAATTAGTACCACGGCCAGCAAATAAAAACATAATCGGTACTAAATGGATTTTTTGAAATAAATTAAATGAAGACGGACAAGTTGTCAGAAATAAGGCAAGATTGGTCTATAAAGGCTATGCTCAGGTTGAAGGCATTGATTTTGAGGAAACCTTTGCACCAGTAGCTAGACTAGAGGCAATCAGAATGTTTTTGGCTTTAGCAGTTCATAAAAATTTCAAAGTATATCAAATGGACGTAAAATCAGCATTTTTGAATGGAAAACTGGAAGAAGAGGTGTACATTGAACAACCAGATGGCTTCCAACTCGGTGACAATCCCGATTTTGTTTGCAAGTTAAAGAAAGCATTGTATGGTCCGAAACAGGCACCCAGAGCATGGTATGCAAGGCTGGATAACTATCTTATTAAACAGGGGTTCAAGAAAGGTATGGTGGACAACAATTTATATGTCAAAATAGAGAATGGCCATCTTATTGTACTTGTTGTTTATGTAGATGATATAATATTTGGCAGCAACATGGATGAATATTGTAAAGACATAGCAACTAAAATGAAGAAAGAATTTGAGATGTCTATGATTGGTGAACTTTCTTATTTCCTAGGACTGCAAGTCAATCAAAATAAAAAGGGCATTTTTATCTCTCAAGTTAAATATGTGAAAGAAATGCTGAAAAAGTTCACAATGGAGGATAGTAAACCTGTCAGCACTCCCATGACAACAGGTTGCAAGTTGAGCAAGGATGACAAATCTCCAGATGTAGATCAAACCATGTACAGGTCTATGATTGGAAGCCTACTGTATTTGATAACTACCAGACCAGATATCTTACAGGCAGTATGCATGGTGGCAAGATTTCGAGGCTAGTCCCAAAGAGACTCATGTGACAGTCGTGAAGAGGATTTTTAGGTACCTCAAGGGTACTATGGAGTATGGGTTATGGTACCCAAAAGGTAAGGACTTCACTCTTATTGCATATTCGATGCAGATTGGGCAGGATGTATTGATGACAGAAAGAGTACCAGTGGAGGAGCATTTTATCTTGGAGACAGGTTGGTAGCATGGCACAACAAGAAACAAGAATCAGTCTCTCTTTCCATAGAAGAGGTAGAATACATTGCAGCAACAACATGTTGTACACAGATATTATGGATGAGACAAACCCTGAAAGATCTGGGTATTCACTTCAAAGAGCCAATTTTAGTTAAATGTGATAACACTAGTGCTATTAACATATCAAAGAATCCGGTTATGCATTCTCGAACCAAACATATTGCAATCCGGTATCACTTCTTGAAGGATAAAGTTGCAGAAGGGGAGGTCAAATTGGATTTTGTTTCGACTACAGAGCAAGTAGCAGATATATTCACAAAACCATTACCAAAGGAAGTTTTTGAGTACCTTCGGAGTAAGTTGGGAGTAGTCACATTTCCCAAGAACTGACTATCAATTGGGATCACATTCTCAGGGGGAGCATTTATGCCTATGTTTATAGTTTTGCTCATATTCATGATTTTTGCTAACTATAACAATGTGTATCTGAGAATGTTGTGCATAGACTCAAGGGGAGTCTGCAGCAGCCCTTTGGTATTATTGTCAAAGGGGGAGAAGAATTACAGGAGAGTGCATGAGTGTTGCCAACAATTCCAAAGGGGGAGATTGTTGAGCAAGGTGCAGCAAAAGTATTGTCATTGTTGTCAACACAGACAGATAGATCAGTTGATGCAGTTGATGCAGTGGACAGGAGTTCAGAGGTCAGTCAGAACATGTACAATGAATTTCCAAGAAGACAGAAGTGGCCCAGATTCAAAAAATCAAAGAAAAAGACAAGTAAGAAAACTATCGCGATATCGCGACATGTTTTCTGTCATGATTTCGCGACATGGACGAGGAGAGAGAAGGCGCAAGCAAAATTGTCATGATTTCATGACATGGCCGAGGAGAGAGAAGGCACAAGCAAAATTGTCATGATTTCGTGACATGGCCGAGGAGAGAGAAGGCGCAAGCAAAATTGTCATGATTTCACGACATGGACGAGGAGAGAGAAGGCGCAAGCAAAATTGTCATGATTTCATGACATGGACGAGGAGAGAGAAGGCGCAAGCAAAATTGTCATGATTTCGTGACATGGCCGAGGAGAGAGAAGGCACAAGAAAAATTGTCATGATTTCATGACATGGCCGAGGAGAGAGAAGGCGCAAGGAAAACTGTCATGATTTCATGACATGTTGGCAGAGAAGAAGGCAAGTAGAAAAACTATCACGATTTCATGACATGTTTGAAGAAGAGGCGCAGGCAAAGAAAACTATCACGATTTCATGACATGCTCGAGGAGAAGGAGCTCGCAAAGAAAAGTGTCACGATTTCATGACAGGTTCCAAGAGGAAGCGCTAAGGAGAGAAAGTGTCACGATTTCATGACAGGATCGAAGAGAAAGCGCCAAGGAGAGAAAGTGTCACGATTTCAGATAGATCAAAGAAATCAAGAGAGAAAGTGTCAAAAAAAGGAGAAAGTGTCACACAAAGATCGAAGAGAAAGCGCCAAGGAGAGAAAGTGTCACGATTTCTATGACAGATCAAAGAAAGCACCAAGGAGAGAAAGTGTCACGATTAATTACAAGTTCGAAGAGAAAGCGCCAAGGAGGAAAAGTGTCATGATTTTCACGACATGTTCCATTTTCGCAGGCGAAAGGCAGAGAAGTGCAAGGAAGAAAAGTGTCACGATTTCATGACATGTTGTGGTTTCGTGGCAAAGACAGAAAAGGCACAAGGCGACGAAAGTGTCACGATTTCGTGACATGTTCCATTTTCGACGGCAGAAGGCAGAGAAGTGCAAGGAAGCGAAAAGTGTCACGATTTCGTGACATGTTGTGTTTTCGCTGGCCAAAGACAGAAAAGGCACAAGGCAGCGAAAGTGTCACGATTTCGCGACATGTTCCATTTTCACGGGCAGAAGGCAGAGAAGTGCAAGGAAGCGAAAAGTGTCACGATTTCGTGACATGTCTGGTTTTCACGGCTGCAAGACAAGAGGTGAACAAGGAGGCCAAAAATGTCATGATTTCGTGACATGTATTTTCACGGGTAAAAGGTGAGAAGGGCAGAAAGATACAGAAGTGTCACGATTTCATGATAGGTCGCAACAACACGATAACAGATAGTTAACTGGAACAGAACAACAGTTAAAGGGGCAGTTGTAGAGGAAAAGCATGCAGCCAAAATAAGAAGAGTTAACTGGAGTAAATGCGACAGTTACAGGTGCAATTACAGATAGAAATCATGCAGCTATTTTAAGAACAGTCAAAGAAGGAGAAATCGAACAGTCGCATAAATAGAATCAAAAAATGCATGCATGCACAGAAAAGAATACGAACAGTCATGGTAGAGGTATATGTTGCATGTAACGTGTTTAACGAAATGCCCACTTTATATACGCAAAAGGAGTTACATAAAGATGAAGTTACAGTTGACAAGTGGCAGAATAGAATATTTAAGAAATAGTTACGGGTTGCATGCGTAAAAATGGAAGTTAAAAATAGAGACTAATATGTTATAAAAGCAGGTCTACGTGAAGAATAAAGGTTGTTGCCGTATGTGTGAAAGTGCTACCGAAAGAGGGTGAGAAGAGTGTTGTAAGAGAGCGACAGGCTGAGCAGGAAGTGTTTACTGTATTTTGATAAATTGGAGACCAGTCAGGGTCTTGTAAAAGTGAAGGCATTTGTATGTCATTAATATAACTTTCAAAACAGGGATCCAAGTAGGTGCTTGGATAGGGGTTGGTGCTCCTTTCTGTTGGTGCAGATAAATCAGGGGTTGGTGCTCCTTCCAGTGGGTGTTGGTAAACAGATTGTAAAATTGGTGTTTTGCAAAGGCTGGATTTGGACCGTAGTCCAAGCAGTCATTCTTGAGGAGTAGCCAAATTGGTGAACCTCGTTACATTGTGTGTTGTGGTGTGCTCTTTTGTGATTATTGCTTTATCTATTTTCAAGTTCTCTTTGCTTCAGTTTTAAGAGTTGCAGATTAGATTTTTAGCTACACTGATTCACCCCCCCTCTCAGTGTCATTGTGAGAATATCAAGAACAGTTCAACAATGCTTCACTTCATAGGATTAACCTCCTCCTCCTTAGAGCTCCAAATCGCCAGGAAAAACAAATGCAAATGAGCCCAAAACTTAGTTTTTCCCTTAAATAGGCTTTTTGAGCCTGTATTCGTCCCACCCTAGAACGATCACTCTGGTTAGCACTCGTCCCACCTTGGGATGATTACTAAATAGTAATTCATCCCACCCAAGGATGAATACAAAGCAAAAATTTCAAAAATAGCTAAACACTGCACAAAATGCACCAAAAACAAGCCATAAAACTGTCCAATCAGAGTGCTTTTGCACCTAAAATTTTGAGCATCCAAAATAGATGTCGGGGTCACAAATCCTCACTATCATATTCCCTAAAAAGGCTACCATAGCTGGAACACTCCACGGGAAGACGGATTTTCGAGAATTTCATCCCCAAATGGCGTCACCAAAAGGGTCAAAACCCAACCAAAAATAGCAATAACATTGCCAAATGAAGGCGCTTTTGCGCCTGCAATTCTTGGCATCCAAAACAGATGTTGGGGTTACAAATTGTCACTATCCTATTCCCTAATAAGGCTATCATAGCCGGACCACTCCACGGGATTATGGATTTTCACTAATTTCAACTCTAAAATGCATCACAAAAAGGGTTAAAACCCACCAAAAAAGGTCAGAATGTTCAGAAACTACTTAAGAATTCAAAGATAAATATCTGAAGGCACCCTTACCTATGTCATCTTGTGTCAAGTGACTCATCACTTTTCTCATGTCGGTCATTCCCTCATCGATTCGTTGCTTGAGGGGGTAGTCACACTTAGTCACCAATCAACAAAAACATACCCAACCATGGAAATGACATGCATTCAAAGGATCATTGACAAAGACAATCATGCCCCTGCTTGGGGCAGCAAACAAGCAATAATAACAAGATGATAAAACACTTGGCATTCAAGAATCATGAACTTAAGGTTCTCACATACAAAATGTTGCGCCCTTTGCCTATTCATCACTGATCAATGTCCAAGCTCAAGTAACACCTCACCGAAAAAGGTTAACACTTGAATTAAGTACCTTAGCTCGTCAGAAGCAAGGATTCAAGAATGCGTGCCCTTTCCATACTTGGGGCATCAAAAGTTGGTTAGGTTACTGAGAAACCCTAATCATTAGTGCTTTGGTTATCTATTTTTGCTTGACGTTCCACCTTGCACAGTGCTTCCCAAAAAGGGGCATTTTTAGACACCAAAATAGCACCAATATGATTATGTGATAACAAGCACTGATCACATTGACACAAATAGCCCCTAGGGCAGCCCCCAGAGGTTAAACAGTGGTCCTAACCACTTTCAAAAGTAGTTTTGGATGTTAGAGGTCAATTTGGCACCTTTTTGACACCTTGCTCTCTGCTTGTCCCACCCCGAGATGAATACAAACTGGCATTCGTCCCACCCAGGGACGAATAGCAGCATTCGCCCCAGGGTGAGGCGAATAGCAAGTTTGATTGGCAAAAAGTCAAACCTAGACAAGTTCACCGGTTAACTAAGGCTTCAAGCCATGCAATTGCGAGGAATAGTTTTAAATCAAGGAGAGAGACTTCTATCATGCATGTATTTATTTTAAAGACCTCATGCAAGGAGATTCTAAATCAAGGAATTATTTTTTATCTCAAAATAGGACATGCAACTCAAGTGGCGCCCTCGCATACGCAATTCAAACAGAGAGACCCTAGGTCTATAAATTGGGGAGTTTTACCACCCAAAAGATATATAGAGAGGGAGAATTTGAGCAATGAAGTTCTGCCAATTTACATACCTACTTGCGATTTGTGCATTTCACATCCTTATCTCTCATTTGAAAGGGAGGTTATTGGGCGATTATTGGAAGCACAAATATGGACCCAAAACCTGATATTTTGCCACAATACTCCACAAAATTTGTCAACAACACACCATAAGAAGTTTTGGACCCATCCCAAGTGGATTGGTGCCAAAAAAGAGTCCCAAATGGTGGGCATTCTGCCCCAGGCGCCCCCCAAACTGTCACAGTCCTATTCGCCCCACCCCAGGATTATTAGAAATTTGTGATAGATTTATCCAATTTTTCTTTTGCATCTTATTTTAGATCTGTTAAATAGGCTGTAGTTTAAATTTCACTTCATCCTGATCAATTTTGACTAGGTTTTTATCATTTCCCGCATTTACTAACTTGCAGATGGCACCAGAAAAATCTGGGTGATAGAGGCAAAATTGAAGAAATCTGACCTTTTGGGTCTTCCTAAAACACCCTCAATTAGCTAACCCCAAGTTTACAGGTCATTTGGAGCTTCCGGGATAGGAAATTGAAGAGGGTGCTTTCTGACAAGTCATTGCAGGTCTATTCATCCCACCTTGGAGCGAATACAAATATGTGAGGAATTTCTTGACTATTCCTTTTGTAGTGGCTTCATGGTAATATATTTATTCCTCTATAAAAATTTCAGGTCGATCCAAGGTCATTTGATTATCGTTTTAATATTTTCATGCATATACTGTCATTAGTCCTTGGGAAATACATGTTTTATTCTGTCCGCAGGTGCTACTAATATTTTCTGTTTCTTTGAATGTAGATTTCCAAAATCAGAGGAGCAAGAAGGAATCAAAAATCATATACACAAGCGGCAGCAACGTTTTGGTCCGCCCATCTTACATGTGGGCACGCAGAAGAAGGATTGCTATCCATGGATGTGACGAGAAACATATTTGACTCTCCTATCCCCTAGAAAGGAAGGAGATGTATTGTAACACGACTTTGAAAGAATATCAATAAAGAAGGCTATATTTCATACCACTTTTATCTTGTGTCAATTCATCTATGTTCTTTCAATATATAGGCTTTCAACGTTAAGTTTGGTTTTACACGCATCGTGCTTGGCATATTCCTTTTTGTTTCTGTATCCTCGTGCTTTCAGATAGTTATTGTTATACAATATATAAAGTATCTCATGGTTACAGTATGGCCATGTTGTCTTAGAAAATGAATAAATGATGTAACCTTAAATTAAAAGGAATTCATTAGAGCTATAATACACATTCATACATAACATGTGAATCCATTCAACCTCTCGTTACATTGAATATAACATTGTTAAAAGTAATGGATAGCCAAATATCTTGGATATTTTGAGTAAAACATAGAATAGAGATAAGATGAAATTAGTTGTTTTCAACAAGGCATAGGATAAAAATATGATTTACTTGATGCAATGAAAGTTATTAACTATGTAAAAAACAATTTTAGAAAGTAGATATATGCCAATAATTAAAGTAGGTCTTAGGTTGTTAGAGTTGATTTGAATACATTTTACTATTATTAGTTGGATTCACAAATCATCCAATTTGTATATAATATATGTTATTTAATTTGAAGCAATAAAAGTTAAGCATGTAAATGTTTACATGGTATTAGAGTCAAAGATAAAGTTCTCATTTGTTATTAATAAGAATTATTTTAAGATTCTAAACCTATGAGGATAAAGAGGTGGTAGTACATGATGTTGGAGAATCACAAAGGCTTGTAGAGTAGTTTTATGGTGAAGGGTTTAATTTCTACAAGCTCATATTATACATGTTCTCGTTGAACAAGGATCTATTTGGGTTAGTTGATAAACAAGGCCAAGATTACATAAGATTTAGATGTAGTCAACAACTAGGAGACAAGATATGGTAAGGACCACTCTTAGATACTCTTGAATGTGAGGGTAATGTTATTCTACATGTTAGGACGTTAAAAATAGAAAACGATTCTTGGGATTAGTTGACTTAAGTATATGACTTGAAAGATGTCAATACTAGATTGTATCTTCAAAATAAGTTTTTTTGATTGAAAATATTAATCATGAAGTATTGTAAATCACTCAAATCAATTTAAGTCCTTCAGAAATTGGTGGATATCATGTGGGTCAATAATTTTAAAATAAAATGCAATGATGAATTCTTGGGAGCTTTCAAGAATCATATACAAATTAATAGTAGGTCTACTACTCAAGCCAATATGAATTTGTAATATGTAATAACATTAATATTTTAGAAAGAAGTGAGAGAGAAGGATGCAAGCTTGAATGTCGAAAGTTCTAAAACTTATTTTCAATAGTATACAAGGCCAAGGTTAAAACAAAGATAAAAAATGATTCTCTCTATACCTTTTAAAATATTTAGGGTATAAAAGAGAAGGAAAAGGAACCTACAAATACTTTTATTATGGTGTTCAAGGGAATTTTAAGAATCAATATAATATAATGTTAGCATGGGTTGAAGAGGTGAAGAATAAGAAGAAGTATAAGCTAATATAGATTCATGTAGTGATCAAGAACAATTATTCACATTCACTTCACCTATAAGATTATGCTTTATGGAGTGTTTGTACTTGGACATAAGATCAATTCAACATATGACATCCAAGAAAGTTTAGTTCATAATGTACAATTAAGTTCCCAAGTGTGAGTATGTTTTTCTTGGTGACAGTCATAGGCATGAAATAACTGGAGTAGAAAACATTTCATTAAAAAGGCTTAATTGATATGGTTTGAAATATGAAGCTATTAAAATCATGGAGGAGGATTCTTAAATAGGTACCAAATCCCCTCAAGTGGATACAAAAACAAGGTATATCTAATACATTCACAATATCCCTGCCAAAGAGTGATGCATGTGAGTTTAGAGACTCACAGAAATCATGCTAAATGGTGGTTAAATAAGACAAGGTCAACTACAACTAATTTAACCATCCTAGTCTACATAAGCCAAAAAGGGACTACATGTGAATATTAAATTATTTTCCATGAGCCAAAGGCTATACAATATTTCATGCATTTTCCTCATTTCCCCCCCCACCATCGAAGCATTGGACCCCAATGTTTTCAATAAATTATGAAATTCATGAGCTATTTAGTGGTGATATATCCATCTAGCCTAATGTGGAAACTAACTATGGCAAGCAAAAAGGTATGATGTGGAAGACCCTTGTCAAGTTTGATAAGTCTTTGTGTCAAATTATTTTTCGATATCAAGTGAAATTTATAAGTGAGGTACCACATATGTTGAATGGTTGATGATAGACTTAGTCTCCAAAGTGAAATTCTAGTATGGCTTTAGGAGATCAACATGGACAACATCATGTATGTCAAGATGTGTTGGAAGATCCAAACGAAAGGTATTTTTAGAGACTTGCTAAAGGATGGTACAAGGCACATATTAAAGAGGTTTGATCTTACTATGTACCTTCTTCAAAAAAGTCATTTGTCTAAGTAAAGCTAAAATTTGCCTTTGAGTTGAAATGAATGAGGGACACGATGTTTATTCATTTCTTATTTTTATTGCTACCGAGTCTTCTACAAGATCTATGTTACCTTGGACTAAAGGCTCTATAAATGCTAAATAAATAAAATTACCTTATCTTGTTCCTTCTCTATGTGTGCAATGGTTGGAGATAGCAAGGCTAAGTGTAACTCATATAGGGCTAGTGGTTGAAATGCAAAAAAAAACCTCAAAGGATGAATATCCTATGGATTTATGGATAGCTTAATTGTAGGTATGCTCTATGTGCATGAGGTTCAAATCCTTATTTGTAGGAGAAGAGTGGTGATAGATCCTCAATATTTGCACAAGTGTGTGATTGACCACTTTAGTCTTCATATTTGACTATGGATGGAAGGTCATGGAGAAATGAAGAGACTCCTAAAATCTTCCACAAGGATAATTAAAAATGTCCCATAAAACATGGATTAAAATTAGATACAATACTTTTGGTAGACCAAAGGAGTATCATATTGTCTCAAAGAAGAGGTGTTCTAAGTTAGGTGTTGTGTTGCTCTTTTTTCATGGAATCAACATAGTCATTTTTATAAATCGATTTATAATCACAAAAACATGGTCATGTTGTCAAAATATCATTGTAAACTCACTTACCAAGTCCATGGAGATGCTCTCCCATGGACAAGAAGGAATGGACAATGGAACACATAGACCAAATTTTGTATTCGCTGACTTGGAGTGACAAAAATGGCATATTATCTCAAAAATTGCAAAAATTACCTCTACATGTGAGGCCAATAGAAAAATAATTGTAGATATTGCAGTGTCTTCTATTTCCAAAAATATCCTCCATGAAGTGTTCACAATAGGATAGTGTTCACATAAAGTATAGGTCAAGTCTAGAAACTAAAATGGAAAGTAGTCAGAATAGCCAAGGCTTGAGTTGTTGGAGGGTGACTGAAATAATTTACCATTGTGTTACTTGTTCCCTTATTGTACTTGATTAACAAATGGAACTGCTACAAGTATGTTACCCATTTCATATGCCTAGCTTCTTCAATATTATTTTGGTATTGGAGAAACTTCAGAGGCATGTGATATATGTGTACAATTATCTTCTTACCCATAAATTAATGTCTTCAATACTTGATTGCTTGCACAAAAATGTACAACTCTTTATCATATATGAAGTAGTTCCTCTTGACAAATGAAAATGTCTTTGAATGATTTATCATTGGATGACCACTTTACTTCAACACTACTCCAAGTGTAAACTATGATGTATATGTTTCTATCTCAAAGTGTTGAGAGAGGTCTAGAAGGACAAGGATGGGGTATTGTATAGTTTTTGTTTCAAGGAATTAAAGGCATGAGCATGGTTCTTTGTCCAATGAGACTCTACTTTGGCTTTAGTGAGATGATGCAAGGGTGTTGCTATGGTAAAGTATCCAAGTATGAACTTGTGATAGAAGTTCACAAGTCCAAGGAAAATCTTAATTTCAGTGACTGTAGAAGGAGTTGGCCAATGATGTACTTCTACTTAGTAGGATCTACATAAATACCTTGATAATTTATGATAAAACCAAGGTAGGATATGAAGGTTTGAGAAATGAGACCTTGGGAAGGTTTGCATATAGGTTATTCTTTTGAAGAGTTTTGAGAACTTGATTTAGGTTTTCTTGATGTACCTTCCAATTAGGTTAATACACAAGTATGTCATACAAATATATGATCACAAAATTATGAAGGTTGCCCCTAAAAACCTTGTTCATCAACCTCATGAAGATTGTTAGAACATTCATGAGACCAAAGGGCATGACCAACCATTTAAAAATCCCAAACTTAGTCTTGAATTCTATCTTCCAAGTATCCTTTGATTGAATCTAAACCTGATGGAAGACATCAAAATTGAAAAGGGGAAGATAAAACCCCATAAAAATCTGACTTATTCTCCAAATAGGTTCAACAAGGGAAATACCAACCTAGGCTAGCCTAAGGCCCTACAAAAAAATAATGTGGTGCTCAATATGTTTGTTGCCCCTTTTCACCCAAACGCCCAACCACAATGCTAGGGTTATCAACAACCTTCCAATTGGACTCCTATCACTGAGCCATTGGCTAATATATTTCAAAATATTTACGATGTGGGCCACATTGCCTTACCAAAAATTAAATCAGAGGATCCCAACCATCAAAGACCAAGAGGGTTTAAAGAATATATCTTTTGTGATTATCATCGTCGAAAGGGGTATGACATTAATAGTTATCAATAATTATGGTATCTCATTTAGGACCTCATCAAAAGATGAGCCATTCAATTTGATAATCCTCTTACTCCTCCTAACTAGAACTTGAGCATCTTTCAGAATCCCTTATCTCAGCACGATACACCACACACATAGGTATATGCCTCAACTTTAAAAGTATTACACCAACAATTTAATCAGTTTAATCATGTCCCTACTTGTCAAACTTTTGTTAGAATGATCAATATCATGACATGAAATCAATTATACCCATATTTCCCTACCCAATAACCAACACCTATTTAGATACCATCCTCCTTCATGACACCTCAAACACAAGACCCCCATCCACCTCTATGATCAATCATAACTATCAAAAGTAGCCTCACACACCAATTGATAGCCACACCAACTAAAATATCTATCTACAACCTACTACAACAGTTACAACCTCATCACGAGGTCTTAAAAATATCCTATAGTCTATATATATAGAAACAAGTGATAGCAATACCTTCACCAACTTTATAGGCAACGTGCATACATGCATGCAACCTTCCATTGTTTTTTATGATCTTGAAATGACAATGCTTGAGGGAGTGGGGGCAGATCCCCCATACATATAATAGCATGTGTTTATAGTATCATGTACAAATGCATTTTGATTGATATTGGGTCCTCCATCAAAATAATAACCATCCCTACTCTCATACACTTAAACATCCCACCTAATAATATTCTCACTCCCACCATGGACTTGGAGTCTTTCAATGGCACCATGTGCTCTAAACTTGGTATAATAGTCCTACCTATCTTGGTAGGCATCAAAACTATATTTACCTTGTGCCATATCATTAAAAAGGAGATGCAATACAACATTCTCCTTGATATACCATGAATCAAAGATATGAAATGCATCCCCTCCCCTATACATTATTGCTTTAAATATCTTCATGAGGTGTAAGTACATCACATCTCTATCGATGAAAAGCCATTTAAATTTTTCAAAATTTTCATCCTCTCATCAGCTCCTACGATTCTTTCAACACACCTCACATCCATATCCATAAGGTCTACTACATAAACCCAAATAGAAAGCTCTTTTGCACCTCTGATAACATCTTTAGTTGCTTTCCCTACTCCTCTGCCACATCAGGATTCCCAACCGTTATTGGATTGTTCTCCACCTTCTACATATTCAACACATACCCCTCTTTGATTGTCACCTTATTCAACTTCTACCTCTAATCTTACTCCAATTTTACCCACACCTACTTTGACAACCAATTTATCACCATTCATTTTCTCTCATACTGTCAATACTCCACCCAAAGTGCAACCATCTACATCCTCAAAACCACCAATTTATCCTAAGACACCACATATCTCAGTTCTCATGACTACTCTAAGATCAAGGAAATATATTATCTACAACACTCGTATCTCCCCCTCCTAGCATTCAAACAATGCATGATTTTGGTTGACCTTAAAATATACCATTGATCGTAGGCATCGTTATCCCAATGGGTGTCTCCACAAAACAAACAAATATTGTATACGGATGCATCGACACCTCATTAGAAGCAACAAAATCTCCCAATACTGTGGTCCATTTTTGTACAAACCTAGATTATTTTTCCAACCCTTCATATGCCTTACACTACTTCCAATGTTATAACTAGCATGAGTTTGACCTAGGTCATCATAAGCAGGTTCTGCAAAACCTCATTGCTCCTCCTTACCAATAGTTTAAGGATAAATTTGGCTTAGGCTACTATCATGAATCTGAGTATGTGTTAGAATATAAACTTCAACACCTTGACATCACATCTCTTAAAGACAAACAAGATGATCCTATCGATATTGAGTTAATTCCCCTAGCGGAAGCCAATTTTCCAAATCCTTGATAGAAATCCCTATATAATTCTTCCAAGTCTCCATGATTCAACCAAATTCTCCTAAGACTTTTGAGGATGATCCCAAATAAAAATTTGATAATTAGATATGAATATGTGTCATCCTCTATCATTATCATCATCGAATAGTCTGATGAGAGCATCAAATTCCTTCATCTATATACAATTCCACTACCCATTCTTCACTTCCTCATCCTATGTGAGCATCCATGTCAACCACCATATCAACCTAAATCTCCTCCAATTCTTCACCAACTCTTACCATGACCACAAGACCTAACAATATCTATTGTAGCCAATAGTACCACATGACATGCGTTAGACATCCTCCCTAAAGTTAACATGATTTATGTTGAAAATTTTGCCCTGCTTCACTATGCAACTCATCCCAACAAAAGTTTTAGCATTAATATCAAATACATTGACTTTGATCACCTTCCTCCAAATCCTTCCCCACATGATTTCCTCCATTCCACATAAGGTCATATGTTATTCTAATGCTTACGTTCCCCCACCTCCTCTTCATATTTTCGTACACCAGGTCAAGGTCATCCATGAAGATGAAGTACATGTGGAAATTGTAGCTAATTATATGCATCTCATCCCCACACTTGCCCAAATTGAAGATAGATCATACATGCTTGTGGAAGATACCATCAACATCAAATATAAATGATGACCCTAACAACCCCATATTCTCAAAATAGGAGTAAACTTATCCCTAAATAACATGTTGATTTCATTGCACTCCTCAAGAAGTAAAAGAAAGTATTCACCTTGTCCTATACCGATATGCTTGGATTTGACCCCTCGCTTGTGGTCCACAACCTCATGCTTGACAATAACATGAAACCAGTCAGGAAAAAACTTTGAAATGTGCACCCTACCATTGCCATAATGGTCAAATATGAATTACAAAAACTCTTATATGGCTATTATTGCTATTTAAGAAAAAAGTGACTATATGGCCTATGTAGAGAAATATTATTGCTATTTAATAAAAAGTGACTATATGGTCTATGTAGATGAGATTTATCTATATTATAATGTGTAAAAAATAAATATCACAAAAATACAAATACCCATATTTCAATTTTTAGGATACCGATTAAGGATGTAATGAATGATAATATTTTTACATTTAAAATTATTTGCTATGGATTTGAGAATATTTCATCCTAGACATTAAAAATATACGAAATTTGGTATTGTATTTCTATTGGTTTCCAAATATTGTGTTAGAACAAGTTTGAAGAAATGGAAAAAATAAAGATATTTCTATTATTTAGAGTTTTAGCTTATCCATATAGCGTCAAGGATTTTTTAACTTTAAAAAAATTATTGTAGAAATATTATATCTATGTTTTATGATTATATGAGAATGCTTTGTATATTTCTTGTTGGGTATATTAAGACTAAATTATTGAACAAGTTTTTGTATCATGTTGGATTTATCTTTCATGGGTTGAATGAGAAGTTGTTATGCAAAGTTACAAATATGTATAAATGTGTAAACACATGCAAAACCATGAACACCTATACTTGTATAGTCTTAATGAAAAGATATCAAATTTCTTCTATGCTTGTCAAATAATCCCTATTCCAAATTCATGGAAGATCCCAAGATATTATAACCTATCTATAGAAATTTTGTAGTATGCATTTTGGTCTCAAGAATTTTGATAAGAAATATTTAAATATTTCTTCTTTAAACCATATTGTAGAAACAATATTTAAGTGGTTCATTATTTGTAGATTAAGAATATTGCTTGGGGTTTGTTTCAATACCTTAGACTTAAAGTATTTTGAATCTCAAAATCTCTTGATATAGGTTAGAACATCTAGTTTATTTCTATCAAAGTATTGTAGAATTCTTTTTAAGAGGCCTTCACTATAGTAAAGGATTTCTTTAGAAAAATTGCAAGTTCAATATGTTTCAAATAATTTTGAATATAGCCTTAAGAATAGGTGGTTTAGGATACTACAAATGTCTCAGTTTATTGTATACATTTTCAAACTTAGCATATATACTAGATTTCTATTGATGAACCTTGATTTTTTTTACAATTAATATTTACATGCATCATAAAATTTGTAGCCTCTATCATGAGGATTGTTGTTATTATTAACTAAATTTGAAAGTATTATTAAAAATATGATGTATTTTATTAAGTGATTAGCTTTGTTTCCTTCCATATAGCTTCTATGTATTCTATTTATTTCAATATTTACATCCATCATAAGGAAAAGTAGAAATATATAGGCTATTATTGTTAACTCATAATTATGTTCATTAGTAAAGGACTATATGAGCTAAATTTTTGTTGATTTTACTTTGATATAAATACTTGTTTAAACTGCTTTTGCAAGAGGTCTAAGCATAATTATGAGAGTAGATTAAATGTTTAGTTTTATGTGGGTGAACACAAGAAATATGTATAGAATTTTATACATGCATGGATAGTTGCTTTCAACATATGCTATTTTATGGCATACTAGTGTGTATAAAATATTGACGAGTTCTTATAGAATGCATAATGGTTGCATCCTCCTTAAGTATGGATTTTATCATTGCATACAAAAGTTTTGATCAAGTCTATAATTATGTAGTCATATGTTCATTGTATATAGCTATGTGGTTTTATGGAATGCATGAAGAAGGATGTGCACTTACATATTTATCTTTGTCTTGATGGTGTTATTCATCTAGACCTCCCTTGGAGGGTTAAAACTTCTATGAAGGAAGTTGAAATAGTGATTCAATGGTGGAAATTTTTTGGTTTAGTAGATAAACGTCTAAACAATATTTTCCGTCTCTATTTTAAAGCAATAATTATGATATTTTATTTGATAATGATTCTATAATAAAACATATCAAAGCTAATATGTATTAGACTAGACATCATAACCATTAATGTAAATTATACTATGATGGCATTATATTGAGTTGTGTAAGCTTTGAGAGGGAAATTATTGCTGGCACTATTGTACACTTGATTAAAAGGAACGAAATCCAAGAATAAATGAGAAAGAGTATTATTATTAAATGCTTGTATTCATAACTATAGTTCTTAATTTTTAATGAAAATGATGATGATAACATTTTAATTATCAAAAATTTGTTCGCTTTGAATAAATTTTAAAATGGAACAGTTGGTACATAATATTATGTATTAAATATGTAAACAACTAAATAGTGTTTTAGGAATTAATTGCTAAGTGATAATGTTATACTTCATTTACAAAAACAATAAAGACAAATATGACCTATTATCTAAATTGCTTTATGATGGATTCATGTCTTAGTTCGATTAAATATTAAGTGAAAGCACGAGGATACGGAAACAAAATAGGAAAAGCTCCAGGTATGATGCAAAACGGAAATAAACTTAACGCTAAGTCCTACGAATTGAAAATGCAAGCAATAGGAAAAGCATGAACGAATTGAAACCTAAATGAAAAGCCAATGTGGAAAATAGCACTTTCTTTTATTTATACATTTTGGAATTCGATTACAATTCGCCTCCTCCCCTTTTAGGGGTGAGGAGCGTTAAACTTGTTTCTTTGTTACATCCATGGATACCATTCCTTCTTCCACATGCCCACATGTAAAGTGGGTGGACCAAATGACACCGCCACTTGCATTGATGAGTATTGGATCTTTGGTGCTCCTATGATGTCTAGATCCTACATTCAAAGAAACAAGAGACAGTCAGTAGCACTTGCGGATGAGATGAAACATGCAATCCCCAAGCCTACAATTAGTGCATGCAAAGAATAGATAAAACGATAACTAACATGTATACAAATTATCTAAAAATTTGATAGGGGCATCAAGACCTCACAAAGGAAACACTGCAAATGGAACAGTTAGGAAATTCCTCACAGATTTGAATTCACTCCGGGGTGGGACGAATAGACCTGCAACAAAATGCAAGATAGCACCGCTCAAAATATCACATTTGGACAACTCCAAATCTCCTACAAAAGTGGGGGTTAGCTAATTGGGGGTATTTTGGGATGACCCAAATGGTCAGATTTCCCCAATTTGGCCTCTAACACCAAGATTTTTATGATGCCCTCTGCAAGTTAGTAAAGACGAAAAATTGATGAAACATGATAAAATTTGCTCAAAATGTTATGAAATCGAAATTGCAAACTATTTAAGCAGCATAAGATGAAATGCAAAAGAAAATGACAAAAATAAAATCTGCAATAGATTCCTAATCGCTCCTAAAGGAGACGATTAGATCTACAGCAGTGCGGGGGGGGGGGGTGCCCGGGGTAGGCCGCCCGTCGTTTTGGGCCTTATTTTGGCACCAATCCACTCGGGATGGGTCCAAAATCTCTTATAAAGTATTGTCGATAAATTGGGTTGTATGCCATGGAAAAATGTCAGGTTTTGGGCTCAATATTTGACCTTCCAATGGTCACCCAATGACCTCCTCTCTAAAAGAGATCACGAATGTGAAAGGCACAAATAAAACAAGGGCGTATGGGGAAGTAAAATAGCAACACTTCATTGCTTAAAATGCTCCTTCTCTGTATATTTTGTGGTGAGAAAACTCACCATTTTATAGACCTGATGGTCTCTTTAGATGAGCATGCAGAAGCGCCACTTGGAAATCATGCCTCTCCAAGGGAGGGAAGATTCCTTCCTGATTAGGGGCTTCATGACTGCCCTTGTAACTGCCTCTAATGCTCAAAAATGCTCACTCACACTTCCATGCAATGAAGGAAGGATTAAGTGGTGGATCTAAGCTGCCATTTGTCAATATTTGACTTTTTGCCCATCAAACCTGCTATTCACCCCACCCTGGAGCGAATGCTGATATTCATCCCTAGATGGGACGAATACCAGTTTGTATTCGTCCCAAGGTGGGACGAGTATGGAGCAGAGTGCCTGAAGGTGCCCAATTGACTCTTGACCTTCCAAAACTACTGTGAGAGTGGTTAGGACCACTATTTAACCTCTGGGGGCTGCCCTTAGGGCTATGTGTGTCAATGTGATCAGTGTTTGCAGTCACATAATTGGATTGGTATTGTTTTGGTGTCTACAGATGCCCCTTTTTGGGATGCGCTATGCAAGGCGTAGCGTCGAGCAAAAATAGATAACCAAAGCACTAATGATTAGGGTTTCTTAGTAACCTAACCAAATTTTGATGTCCCAAGTATGGAAAGGGCATGCATTCTTGAATCCTTGCTTTTGATGAGCGAAAGAACTTAATTCAAGTGTTGAAATTTTTCGGTGAGGTGTTACTTGAGCTTGGACATTGATCAGTCATGAATAGGCAAAGGGCATAACCTTTTATCTATGGGAACCTTGAGTTCAAGATTCGTGAATGCCAAGTGATTGATTAGCTTGTGATTATTGCTTGTTTACTACCCCAAGTAGGGGTGTGATTGTCTTTGTCAATGATCCTTTGAATGCGTGCCTTTTCCATGGTTGAGTGTGTTTTTGTTGATTGGTGACTGTGTGTGACTACCCCCTCAAGCGACGAATTGATGAGGGAATGACCAACATGAGAAAATTTGAGTCACTTAACCCAAGATGAATTATGTAAGGGTGCTTTTAGATGTTTAGCGTTTAAATGTGTGTGCATTTTTATGACATTTAAACCTATTTTTGGTGGGTGTTAACCCTTTTGGTGACGCTTTTCGAGGCTAAAATTGGAAAAAATCCGTCTTCCTATGGAGCGGTCCAGCCATGGTGGTCTTATTAGGGAGTAGGATAGTGACAATTTGTAACCCCAACATATTTTTTGGGTGCCAAGAATGTCAGGCGCAAAGGCGCCTTCGTTCGGCAATGTTTTTGCTATTTTTGGTTGGGTTTTAACCCTTTTTGATGACGCTTTTCGGGGCTGAAATTGGCAAAAATCCTTCTTCCCGTGGAGCAGTCCAGCCATGGTGGCATTCTTAGGGAGTAGGATAGTGAAAATTTATAACCCCAATGTCTGTTTTGGGTGCCAAGAATGACAAGCCTAAATGCGCCTTCGTTCGACAATGTTATTGCTATTTTTGGTTGGGTTTAACCCTTTTTGGTGACGCCATTTAGGGATGAAATTCTTGAAAATCCATCTTCCCGTGGAGTGGTCCGGCCATGGTATCCTTCATAGGAAATAGGATAGTGAGGATTTGTAACCCCGATGTCTGTTTTGCATGCCCGGAATGCCAAGTGCAAAAGCACTCTCATTGGACAGTTTATTGCTTGTTTTTGTTCATTTTGGTGCATTTTTTTGTTGTTTTTGAAGTTTCTGCTCTGTATTCGTCCCTGGGTGGGAAAAATACTTGTTTAGTAATTTTCCCAGGGTGGGATGATCACTAACCAGAGTGCTCATCCTAGGGAGGAACAAATACAGCCTCAAAAGGCTTATTTAAGGGCCCAAACTGGGTTTTGGGGTCATTTGCACTTGTTTTTCCTGGCGAATTGGAGCTCTGAGGAGGAGAAGGTCAATCCTATGAAGCGAAGCGCTGCCAAATTTTTATTGCCACCATGAGTTCACAGACTATATCATCTAGTGGTGGAGCTGAAGCGAGACCAGTGAGTGCACTTCCTCTTTATTGTTCGCTTGTTACAGTTTGTAAAACTGCAAGTTAGTTGTTTTTGTTTTTGAGTTTTGTGTTCAAGTTTAAAACCATGTGGATTTGACATTTGTGATAAACTAAAAGAAACCCTAGGCTAAAAAAAATCAAAATTTAACTGAAAACTTAAGTTAACCTTAGTTAAACAAAAATCAAAATGTAGTTTAAAACTTAGCTTAAAAACTTAGTTTAAAATGTAACTTAAAAAAACTTCGCATAACCCTAGTTTAACAAAAATCAACACTTAGGTTAGAAATGTAGGGTCAAACTGAGTGTAAAAACATAGCTTTAACCCTAGTTATTTGTTGTGGTTTGTGTTTTTGTTTTTGTAATTGATCAGGTGACCTTTAGAGTTAAAAACCCTAGGACTGACAAATGATTTTTTTTTTTTGATTTTTTAATGTGTTTGTGAATTTATCAGTGGTAGAGTTACAAACCCTAGAACTGACAAATTGTTTATGCATTTTTTTGTATTTTTGTTTTTAATTCATCAGTTAGAGTTAAAAACCCTAGGACTGACAAATGATTTTTTATTTTATTTTTTTATGTGTTTGTGAATTTATCAGTGTTAGAGTTACAAACCCTAGAACTGACAAATTAGTATTTTGATTTTTTTGTTTGTTTAATTTATCAGTTTAGAGTTAAAAACCCTAGAATTGACAAATTGTTTATGCATTTTTTTGTATTTTTGTTTTTAATTCATCGGTTAGAGTTAAAAACCCTAGGACTGACAAACAATTATTTTTTTTTATTTTTTTATGTGTTTGTGAATTTATCAGTGGTAGAGTTACAAACCCTAGAACTGACAAATTGTTTATGCATTTTTTTGTATTTTTATTTTTAATTCATCAGTTAGAATTAAAAACCCTAGGACTGACAAACGATATTTTTTATTTATTTTTTTGTTTGTTTAATTTATCAGTTTAGAGTTAAAAACCCTAGGACTGACAAATTAGTTTTTTTTTGAATTTTTTAATTTGTTTGTAATTTATCAGTTAAGACTTAGGTAAAAACCCTAGAACTGACAAATTAGTTTATGCATTTTGTTGTATTTTTGTGAATTTTATCTCTCGTTATTTACCTATTTTCAGCTGTACATGGTGTTATGCATCGTTGTATATTCATGTTTTTGTTGTACAGTTTATCATGGTTTTTAATGTTTTTGTTTTGTTTTCTTTCGCAGGTTGTAAAGAGCCGGTATCGTCTACCTACTGTTTTTGCTGAAGCATGGGAGGATCTAGCTGTGGTTGACTAGGAGTGGCTTGATGCCCTTGGGATCAAGCATGTGACTCGGCTAGAGCCTGTGGTAGGGGATCAGGCTTATCTAACAGCCCTAATCAACTTGTGGGATCCTCGGACCAACACCTTCCATATCTTGATAGGGGAGATGACAGTGACCTTGGAAGATGTCTATCAGATTCTATGGATTTCGATAGATGGATTACCTATCTGGATGATGCCGCGTGATCAACAGACAACAGTGTTGACACGCTTCTTCAGGCACAAGGAGGAGGTGGGTGTGGACAGCCCAGTGGAGAGGGCAGAGGGCGACTGCCATATTGGAGGGATTCTAGTTCAATGGTGGCTAGAGAAGGGGGTGTTGGGAGTGAGGCATGTAGTACTCATGGTCCTTATCTCCAACATGCTACTACCTTACTCGTCAGGCATGAGGTTCCCATGGAACCTGCTGGATGTGGTCTGTCGGTTGGTGGAGTGTTTGACACATGATCCTTTGATCATGAGGTGGGGACAAACGCTGTTAGCATAGCTCTATGGTGAGCTGTACGAGGTCCACTGCTAGAGGCGGAAGGGGATTAGCTACAACTATCTATTGCAGAGCTGGGCTTGGCATCACATAACAGTGGATAGGCCAGTGGGATTACCATGGACAAATCAGGTGGAGATGGTGGATAAGGATATAGGTTACGTGGCTCTGTGGTGATGGTCTAAGGAGCAGGGACAGAGTCGACAGTGGGAAAGTGTCGTAGGGCACTATGCTAATGCCTTTGCTCGGCTTGCTCTAGGGGAGGTGTTCTGGCACCCTTATCGGGACTGTCCAGCCTGGCCTGAGGCTGGAGAGTGGCTCCGACGGGTATGCAGGGAGCGATGGCTAATTGGGCAGCATGGTACCGAGCAGGAGTTCTTCCCTTACAGTTGGGTGACACAACAATTTGGGGTGTGCTAGGGGTTTCCTGGTGAGACCGTGGTCTATCAGCATCAAGGGGACGAGAGGAATCTGGACCGGCCAGTCATTGCACCACTAGGTGAGGATTTGGATATGGTGATTGACGTCCTGGATGTGGATGACATCGGGACTACCGCGGAGTATGACCAGTGGTGGATACTGTGGTGATGGCAGGGAGAGGGGCCACTGGGAGGCGCGAAGGCAGCATCAGTAGGCAAGGAGGGTACCGAGGCACCAGGAGATGATTGGGGAGCTTCGCTAGAGGATGCAGACATGGTGGAGGTAGATGATGTGGGTGTGGATTATGGTGCTCTAGATCAGCCGAAGATGCAAGACAACCCGGAGTAGTGGGAGCCAGAGCAGGCTACAGTCCTAGATTTGCCTATGCACTAGGTAATGGCAGAGGACACGGAGGCAAGGGTGCACGTTGAGAATGTGAGGTTGACAGGGATGCTATGGAGGTGAGATGAGGAGTTGGGGGAGGCTCTACAAGAGAGGGATCTCTTGTGGTGCTCAACTAGTAGAGCGGGAGAGCGTGTGGGATGTGCACCACCAGCAGGAGGGGGATACCGACACTACACAGGAGAGGGATCTCCTATAGACACAGCTGGTGCAACGCAATGATGTAGTAGATGTACCGTTGGTGGGAGGTAGAGTGGTGTCAGCACCAAATGTATTTGGGGATTTTTGAGATTTTGGATTTTGTTGTGGGGTCACAGGACCGGTTCATTGTAGCTTGCGGGCATTTTTGATGATAAATACAGATGACTTTATTTTATTTATGCACATGTCATGATTTGATGTTATGCATGATGATTGATGAATATGGATGTATGCATGTTAATTTATATTGATGGATGCTTATGTTTTGATGAAATGCAAATGTTTTTAATTTATATGATATGCAAATGGAATGGATGAATTTTTTTTTTTTGTGGTCGCACCATAGACTGTTTAGAATTTATGGCTTTTTGGGCTAGGTGATTGTTGTGTGACCTAAATTTCTTCATGTATACGGGCTATTTTTGTATTTTCTGATGGCAAGGTGAGAATGAAAGACAATAAGTTGGTTTAGAATGTAGGTAGGGTTTTTCGAGACTCAGATGTTTTAACTATCTAGCCAAGACTATACTTTTATCTTACGAGACTTTTTAACAAGGTATGAATCGGACTTATTTTTGACCAAGTTATTTCACATCCCTATGTGTGCAATTGAGTTCATTTATGTGGTGTTTGTCAGGATACCGCCAGTGCCAGATAGGCTGTCAACCAAACCTGTACTGAGGATCACATGATTAGTGCCACTAACTCCTTTGTTGTATTTAGTCAGATTAATCTATGGTGCTGTCGTAGGATACCATAAGCTAGCTCATCCACATGTAAAAATTGATCTGCACACAAGTTAATGTGATAGATATATTGTCATGCGGGAGGTTTACCACCAGTGACCGATAGGCTATCCACCAAAACTAGTACTGAGGTTTGCCTCATGACCTGTCGGAATGCTGAGAGTTCCAGGGATTCAAGTTCGACTCCCTTATTTTCTTCAATTGTATTGGGATGCTTGCTCTTTTGTAGTGATAACAATCACTATTTATTTTTATATATTTTTTTGAGCAAGGGATTTGAATATGGAGTGATGAGAACCACTATTTTATGTGCTTTTCTTTGATGTATGCACTTTGGTTGTGATGTCAAATTTTTTGGAGTTTTGATTTTTTGCAAATTTGTGATGTTTTGCAACCTTTTGAGAACTTGGGATTCTTGGGGAATTGGGTAGGGAAGATGCTTGTCCTTTTGCCAACTCTCAGAATTCTTGGGGTCATTCGCATAGGGGGATGAGCAAGATAACCATTTCGCTCATGGTGGCCTAGATTGCTTTGCAGGTTTCATCTTTCGTTCACACAACTTGGGAATTCTTATGTGTTTCAATTTGTGTTGGGATGCTACGTACCAAGGTGTGATCCAAGTAGAACTCTACCTTTGTAAAATATGTCTGACTTGGTACAGTATGTGGCTAGAAATCTAATGACGACTGAAGGACAAAAACTCTTGATACATTAGAAGACAACCGACTATGATGTGGGAAAATAATGTGAGTGGCAATTATTTACGATGAATTATTGATAAAAATGGAAAAAAAATGTGAAACAGTGATGGTTTTGCCAAGTAATGGCAGTCTATGGTGCGTTGACATTTATGACCACAAATGTGTAATGTATGGATGTGATGCTTAAGGTAGCTATATATTTTTGTGTTTTTGATGGATTGATTTTTGTGAATATGAAGACGAGATGCAAAAAGAGATCTTTATTGTTGTGATGATTGTGAGTATGCATGGAAATGAGATGTAAATTTGTGTTATTTTTTATGATTTTATTATTATTTTTTTTATTTTTTATTTTTTGAATTTTCTTATTTTTTGACCAAGCAATTGTGGGAACCCTTGGAGCTTTTTGGGTTGACCCAAGGGGTAATGGGAACCTTTGGGGACTTTTTGGATTTGACCAAGCGATTATGGGAATACTTGGGGCTTTTTGGGTTGACCAAGCGATTATAGGAATCCTTGGGGCTTTTTGGGTTGACCAAGTGATTATAGGAATCCTTGGGGATTTTTGGTTGGGCTGCGGCTCCTCTAGATATGGAATGGCCGCAAATGACTGATGTTCAAGGGTTGTAGTTCCTTGATTCCATCAAGAGAGGCTAGACAGTATGTTCCTGGTCCTATTTGATTATCAATTAAATAGGGACCTAACCAGTTTTCCGTGAACTTGTCCCTTAGATGGGACGACAAACTAGAGTTCTGTTGGTTCTCTTTCAAAACCAAGTCACCAACCTGAAAGTCCCTCAGGTGAAATTTCATGTTTTATGCTTTCTTAAGTCACTCTTGATAGATACGTAAATGCTCGAGAGCATTAACGCATCATTCATCAAGCAACGTAAGCTAGTCTAACCGGGCCTGCCACATAGTGTCATCATCGATGAAATCTTGCATTGATATGTGCAGGGAAGGAATTTCCAACTCGAGAGGCATGACTACCTCGGAGCCATACACGAGTGAAAATGGATTTGCCCCAGTGGGCATATGAATGCTAGTGCGTTAAGCCCACAGGGCAAGTAGATCTAAATGTGCCAATCCTTACGACTGTTTGTGACTATCTTTTTGAGGATGGCAACTAGCATTTTGTTTGACGCCTCTGCTTGCCCATTTGCCTGTGGATAATATGGTGTCAAAAAAGTATGCTGAATTTTGTACTTTGTGGTCAAAGCACACACATATGTGTTCTTGAATGATGTCCCATTATCCGAGATTATCTTGGATGGAATACCAAAATGACATATGATGTTATGTAAAATGAACTCCACAATGCGGGGTCCTATCGTAGAGGTTAGCGAAACCGCTTCCACCCACTTGGTGAAATACTCTGTAGCTGTTATGATAAATGTGTGATGGCCTGATGATGCAAGGGAGATCTTACCGATTAGATCTAATCCCCACTACAAAAACGGCCAAGTCGACTGGATCAACTGCAAGGCCTGGGAAGGTACGTGTGTCAAATTGGCATGATGTTGAAACTTCACGCACTTCCTCACATATGTGCAAAAATATTCCTCTAAATATGGCCAATAATAGCCCATGCAAAGAATGCGCTTTGTGATGGCCATACCATTGAAGTGGCCACCGCACGTACCATCGTGCGCTTGGGCGATTGCCCAAGTGGACTCCTACTGGTCCAAGCAACGGAGGAGGATCCCTTTGTAGCTATGACAGTACAAAATGTCTCCTAACAAAACATGTTTTGCTGCTTTCTATTTGAATGCTCATTTTGCGGCATACATCAATCCAAGTGGGAGGTTACCTAACTTGAGGTAGTCCCTTATGGGTGAATACCAATCTTACTTATCGAAAACCTCGACAGTATGAATGGCCAATCCCTCTTGAAGTTCATCCCTAGCAAAATATGAGCGGGAAAGAACTTGTAAGAATAGCATTGTGTTGTTATTAAGGGGAGTAGGGGAGAATAAGGACCCCCAGTTGGCGTGATTCAGACAATCATGGATTCGAGAGAACCTATCCTGAGGTGGTTCAATCTAGATCATGTGGATTCATGGCATTAAGTCAGAGCTTGCGTTGTGATAGTGTTTTGACTTGAATGGTGGTCATATCACTAGAAATGTCTTGCAGGATTAGTGACCTCAAAGAGGCCAAAGTGTCTGCAAAATGATTTGATGATCGAGGGAGCTCCTCGATGTCATACCATTCAAGTTGTGCCAAGAATTTGTCCACAAGGACTTTGTAGGCCTGCAAAACTGGGCATTTACATTGGAATACCCCTTTGACTTGGTTGACGATTAACATCGAATCACCAAAGATATTCAATCGTTTAT
This sequence comes from Wollemia nobilis, assembly GCA_028583015.1. Taxonomy (NCBI): domain Eukaryota; kingdom Viridiplantae; phylum Streptophyta; class Pinopsida; order Araucariales; family Araucariaceae; genus Wollemia; species Wollemia nobilis. Next base: position 127,118 of record JAQPPZ010008689.1, read on the forward strand.
TGTTCATAGTGATTGTTGTCTGAAGACCTATGAGCAAGGATTCATACTCGGCATTATTGTTGGTGCACAGGAAGTCTAATTTAAATGACATAGGCATTGGAGCGCCTTGCGATGTGAAGAATACTATTCCCACACCACCACCTTGCTCACATTTAGAACCATCAAAAAATAGGGTTATGTCGGCCTGTGACTCAGGCTCATTAGAATCTAGCAATTCTGAGACATGGAAGACCCCATCATCAAGTAGTTCTATGGTCATATGCTGATCGTCTTCGAGAGGAGCCTCTACTAGTTGATCGACTATGACCTGAGCTTTTATGGATTTATAACCAATAAACTCTATGTCAAATTCCATCAATAACATGATCCATTTTGTCGTGCGACTACTATGATAAGTAATGAATCATCATGTACCGCAATGGATTCTCCTTAGACACAACATACGTCTTGTTTCTTAGCATGTAATGGCATAGATTTTTGGTAGCAAACACCACTTCCAAGCAGAGTTTCTCAACGTATGCATAGTTAAGTTCATAACTGACCAGGGTGCGGCTAAGGTAGTAAGTAGCCTATTCTTTATGAAGTTCATTCTTCTGGGCTAACATGGCACCCAGTGCCACCTCGATAGCTGAGATGTATAAGTAGAACAACACTCCTGGTCTAGGTGGTGCCAATACTGGTGGCAAAGCTAAGTATTGTTTAATGTCATCAAAGGCTGACTGGCACTCGTCATCCCAGTGAAATGCTACCCCCTTGTGCAATAGTTTGTTCATGGGTCAGCACTTGTCAGATAACTACGCTATGAAGTGCTTGATCGACGTGACCTTTCCCTACAGGCTTCTGAGCTGCTTGATGGTAGTTGGGGAAAGCATTTCAAGGTTTGCCTTGAATTTATTTGGATCCACCTCGATGCCTCATTTTGAGACTATGAAACCCAAGATTTTTCTAGATGTGATGCCAAATACACACTTCTTGGGATTTAGTCTGACTTTATGTTCCATGAGGTGATCGAGGATATTGCTTAAGTCATCGAGATAATCTAGGTGCCAAAGAGATTTGGCCAATAAATCATCCATGTAATCTTCCAAAGTCTTGTGCATGTAATCATGGGAGATGTATGCCATGGCACGTTGGTAGGTGGCACCAATGTTTTTAAGGCCAAAGGGCATGACCTTGTAACAAAATGTCCCCCAAGGCGTTGTGAACATCATTTTTAGCTGGTCTTCAGGATTGATACAAATCTGATTGTATCCTGAGAAACCATCCATGAGGGAAAGCATTTCATGGCCTGCTATAGCATCTACCAATGCGTCGATGCTTGGCAAGGAAAAATCATCCTTAGGACTCACTTTGTTTAGATCTCAAAAATTAGTGCATATGCGAATCCTCCCATCAGGCTTTTTGATGGGCACCATGTTGGATAGCCATGGTGAATAATCCATACAGATGATAAAATGTGCATCCAATAGCTTTTGCAATTCATATTTGACCATTAAGGCCATTTTTGGGTGCATCTTATGTAGTTGTTGCTTAACTGGCTTGACTGTCGAATCAAGCATTAGGTTATGCGTAACTAGCTACGGATCTAGTACCAACATGTGTTTGTATGACCATGCAAAAACCTCCTTCTTATCTTTGAGAAGGGCAATGTTGTTGGCTTGCTCTTCAAGGGATAGACTTACCCCCAGCTTGATGATCTGTGGATTCATTGGGTCTGAGCTGATGTCTACGTCAGTCATCTCCTCGACTGACATGTGGAATTCATTCTCCAATTGGTGTGGAGTTGGGATCAAATGGATATGATTTAATCAGTTTAAATCATCGTTAGGAACATCGGGTCACTCTTCAGCATGAAAGATATCCTGAGTTGGCCCAGGGGTAAAATGAAGCATTTTACTGAAAGGCCAGTACTCGAATGGCGATGGTGGTGAATTTACGTGATCCAAGTCTATGGCATCTATGTCTAGATACAATGACTGTGTTGGATCGATCAGGTTGTGGATGGGGGCGGTTAAGTCAATGGAGATCATGTTGATGAAATGATTTTGGTCTCCATTATCGTGGGTGTGATGACTTGGACTTTTTGGATGTTCTCTATGCTCTGGGTCCGGCTCTAGAGGTATGGGCACGAATGGATCGGCCCTATGTGTGGATAGGAGGATAGGGTCTACCCTCGACACTGATATCATTCTAGGGTCTCTGGGTGGAAGATGTTCTTCGTATATCTAAAGTGGCAGATTCAACACTTGGTCCCATTGCACTGGGTCTACATACCACTCATGCCTTGGCACTATGTTTAATTATTTGAATATGTCGTTAATCTCCAAGGGGTATGGTTGCTGCATTTTTTGCATGTGATTAAGATGCGCCATCTCGGTTTCATCTTCATAATCACTATCGGAGATCCAAAGGCCTTCGTTGGCTCCGACAACTGCTTGTGGCATTAGGGGCTCATCTTGCTTGAGCAAATTGATCTGGTCCCATTGTGGTTGTTCCGTTCTCTATGGTAGGGCCTAATTTTCTTGACGTGGCACTTGATCGATTGGAGCATCCAAAGGGAACATGCTCAAGAGGCTTTCTTGATAATCATCCATGGGAACCACTTGAGAGTGATTACTATCTGATTCAAAATGATCCCATGGTGGTACCTCATATTCTGACTCATCCTCGAAAGATCCTTCCTGACATTTTCCAGACCTTCCTTGAAAATGAGCTCTCAAGCTTTCTCCCCTCTCGAGCGAAGGGAAGGGATTGTGAGGGTCAACAAGGTTGATTTCCATTAATGGGAGATAATCCCTAAATGTGTATGTTGTGTTAGTGTTGGCATATGGATCTGATGCCAATCCCCACTTGTTGCCTATCCCTAGGCCTTGCATGTTCTCCACCAAGATGTCCAAGGGTAGGGGGTAGTTGAACCCTACTCCTGACTTGTCATATGACATTTGGTATCTTGGTTGGCAAAGAACACGTACCCCTTGCTCATATCTACCTAACCCATATCCATGCCAATTGCATTGGCCAAGGTATCTCAAAGCAAAGTATGGGTTAGACAAATAGTTGACATTTTCAAAAAAAGGCTCTTCATCTTCATCCTCTTGCGTGCATGGTGTAACGCCATGATCAAGGCCCCCATACACAAAGTTTTTCTGGTTCGATGGGTGGTCTAGGGGAAAAATAGTACCGATGGGGAGGCGAGGTCTCCCCATGTACTGCATGGACTCCAGTGCGAGTGTTGCTACAATATTCCACACCAGATACTCCCCCAGGCCCGTATTGGCCATTTCAATGATAATTGTTGACAGTTGAGGGGGAGGGAATGGAAGTTCTCCCTGAGTCCACTCCATTTTGGGTGAACTAGGAGTCTCAACTTCCATTCAGCTAGGCATCTCCTTAGTAGAGATAGTTGATACTGATGGCGGTGTCTCTTGAGGTTGCACCTCTTCTAGAGGTTTCTTCCCTTTGTCCTTCTGTTTGGCCCCCATAGGTGGCATCGTTGGTGGAGGACCAGACAATGAAGATGGACCCAATTGGGGTTTTAAAGAACTTGCTAACGGGGATGCCTACAAAATTGGACCCTGTTTAGATGGATTTAATTGAAAATCAAAATGCATTGATGGAAGGGTTGATTACGGCATCAGCTGCACCACATTACAATACTTGAAGGGTTATAAGTCCATCGGGACAATGTGCACCTCCCATTCAAATGTATACTTTAAGCACTTGTGAGCTATCGAAGGGACACACTTCATGTCCCTGATCCATGGTCGACCCAGCAAGATGTTGTAGGCCATCTCACCTTCCAAGATGTGGCACAATGTAGGTATAGTCTTTTGTCCCACCTAGATGCGTAGGACAATTGTGCCAACTGTCAAGCATATTGCATCATTGAATGCTCGTAGAGTGTAGGTGGAAGCTGTGATATGAGATATTGGCAACTTTAGATGTTTTAATGCCATTTTTGTGATGATATTACTATACGAGCCAATGTTTACCAACACCCTCTTATATAGAATCCCATTGACCTGCGTGATAACGTGCAGGGGTGGATCCGCCATGTCATCAACCACTAATTTCACTTCGTCTTCTTGAAATGTGATGACTGACTCAGTGCATCATTTGACATGTCCCATGAAGTTGTTGAAAGAATTTGTTTCGTGGGGCTACAACTCGATGGCTTTCAATATATCCATTAGAGCCTCTCGATCTTTCTCCCCTTGAAAATGAGATCTCGAGCTTTCTCCCCTCTCGAGTGAAGGGAAGGGATTGCGAGGGTCAACAAGGTTGATTTTCATTAATGGGAGATAATCCCTCAATGTATATGTTGTGTTAGTGTTGGCATATGGATCTGATGCCAATCTCCCCTTGTTGCCTATCCCTAGGCCTTGCATGTTCTCCACCAAGATGTCCAAGGGTAGGGGGTAGTTGAACCCTACTCTTGACTTGTCATATGACATTTGGTATCTTGGTTGGCAAAGAACACATACCCCTTGCTCATATCTACCTAACCCATATCCATGCCAATTGCATTGGCCAAGGTATCTCAAAGCAAAGTCCGGGTTAGACAAATAGTTGAAATTTTCAAAAAAAGGCTCTTCATCTTCATCCTCTTGCGTGCATGGTGTAACGCCATGATCAAGGCCTCCATACACAAATTTTGTCTGGTTCGATGGGTGGTCTAGGGGAACAATAGTACCGATGGGGAGGCGAGGTCTCCCCATGTCCTGCATGGACTCCAGTGCGGGTGTTGCTACAATATTCCACACCAGATACTCCCCCAGGCCCGTATTGGCCATTTCAATGGTAATTGTTGATGGTTGAGGGGGAGGGAATGGAAGTTCTCCTTGAGTCCACTCCATGTTGGGTGAACTAGGAGTCTCAACTTCCATTCGGCTAGGCATCTCCTCAATAGAGACAGTTGATACTGATGGTGGTGTCTCTTGAGGTTGCACCTCTTCCAGAGGTTTCTTCCCTTTGTCCTTCTATTTGGCCCCCATAGGTGGCATCATTGGTGGAGGACCAGACAATGAAGATGGACCCAGCTAGGGTTTTAAATAACTTTTTAACGAGGATGCCTACAAAATCAGACCCTGTTTATATGGATTCAATTAAAAATCCAAATGCGTTGATGGAAGGGTCGATTACAGCATCAGCTGTGCCACATTACAATACTTGAAGGGTTATAAGTCCACCGGGACTACATGCACCTCCCCTTCAAATGTATACTTTAAGCACTAGTGAGCTATCGAAGGGACACACTTCATGTCCCTGATCCATGGTCGACCCAGCAAGATGTTGTAGGCCATCTCACCTTCCAAGATGTGGCACAATGTAGGCATAGTCTTTTGTCCCACTTGGATGGGTAGGACAATTGTGCCAACTGTCGAGCATATTCCATCATTGAATGCTCGTAGAGTGTAGGTGGAAGCTGTGAAGTGAGATATTGGCAACTTTAGATGTTTCAATGTAATTTTTGTGATGATATTACTAGACGAGCCAGTGTCTACCAACACCCTCTTATACGAAATCCTATTGACCCGCGTGATAACGTGCAGGGGTGGATCCGCCATGTCATCAACCACTGATTTCACTTTGTCTTCTTGAAATGTGATGACTGACTCAGTGCATCATTTGACATGTCCCACAAAGTTGTTGAAAGAATTTGTTTCGTGGGGCTGCAACTCGATGGCTTTCAATATCTCCATTAGAGCCTCTTGATGGGGCGTTGATTGTTGTATGAGCTCGTATATGGAGAGCCTAGCCGAGGTGGTCCTCAAACTCTGCATGAGTTTGATCCGAAGTGTGGCCACTGGTATCGGTGGAGGAGGTTGTGCAAGGTGTTGTTGCTATTGTGATGTTGTTGGCACCTCTCTTGCAGTTGTCGCAGGAGCATTTGTACTCGGGTACCTCTTGTTTTGAGTCACTATACTGATCATCCCTACATACCCCTCCATGGGGTAGTTCTATGTGACCTCATTAACTTGTAGGGTCTTTTCTTGCAGAGCATGAGTAGGCAAGGGGTCTTTAAAGACCTCCATTTGTTTATTGCTTGGTGCCATAGGATAATCCACTGCTAGTGTATTGTTATCAATTAGGTCTTGCACCAAGCCCTTAAACTTCCAGAAGGCATTTAGGTCATGTCCCTATCGCCTGTGGAACCTATAGTACAATTCCTCCATGTACCCCTTAGGCTTGGGAGCATTTTGGTCTATGGTTTGAATCTATGGTAGGTTGATCAATTTTTTTGCTAACAAGTGGTCAAACAGGGAGTCCCTGGACTCTGTGTAGGGTGTGTATTGTCGCCTAGGGTGACGCTGCTGACTCTGTTCTTGCCTCTGATTTTCCCTATCATAGTTTCTAGGAGGCACCACCTAATAGTTAGCCTTTTGAGGCTGTGTTTCTCATGAAGGCTTAGGGACATTGATAGCAACATGATTGACTGCAATGGGTTTTTGCTGCATAGTCCCTATTTTAGTGTTCTTAGTCCACTCTTTTTTCTTAGGTTTGGCTATCTCACCGTCCTGTATCTTGATCTCTTCAATGATCCTAGCTTGTACCAGAACTTCTTCTAAGGTGGCATATTGCTGTAGTTGCAATAGCACAAATATCAATCTCAAACATCTCTTTGAGAACATTTGAGTGAGGTCAGACATAGGAGGAAGGTAGGGCAGCTTTGAAAGCAAAGTCCTCCATTGATTCCCATAGGCTACCATGGTTTCTTCCTCATACTGCATGAGGCTGGCTAAGTCACTTAGTGACACCTTCTTCTTGGTGTTGAAGGTGAAGCATTCAAGGAATGCATCCACTAACTGATCTAAATTGTTAATGTTGTGCTTTGGTAATTAAGTAAACCAATCCGAGGTAGGGCCTACGAATGTGGTTATAAATGTTCTTAATAACAAAGAATCATTGTCCTGATTTCCGAAGCATTGGCTCAAGAATCTCGTCACATGCTCCTGAGCATCCTCCTCACCTCTAAAGGTTGCCAACTGAGGCAACTTAAAGTGTTTAGGGTAATGGGGTTCTGGAACTTACAGATGCATAGGATGACTACGGAGCTAGCGTAAAGTGGGCTTTTGGAGCCTAGAAGTTTTGGTTTCCATAGACTCCAGATGCTCTAGCAGTGCTTTATATGCATTTGAGGATTTAATCTCTTCCTATTTAGTTACTCCCATTGTGGGTTGTGGGAGACTTGAGGCCTATAGAGGGGTGGCTGGATAGCAACCCATCCGCCTTGGTAGGGTGTTTTAGCTCGCTCTTCTTCTTGCTCATACTCCTCGTAGGCTTCCTGAGGAGTCTTTGGATGAGACCTATGACCCTGGGTGGGTCCCCATAGAGGGTACCCATCGTTGTTTTAGGGAGTGGCCTCCCACTCAGGTCTAGGAGGTCTCGGAGGTAGCACTTGGTAAGGTCACGAAGACCTATCTCGCACCAAGGGGTTGCACCTCTCATACAGTTCCGCTCTTTGGGTGCGAGGGGTTGGAACCCTCTCAGGCATCGGGTTATGGAGCAACTCATTTGTTTGGCACTAAATGCGCTCTTTGCTAAGGTGATATAGATGCTCTACCTGCTATTGGTCTTGCTCAAGTCACGTGATCTACGCTTGGCAGGCGGTATGTTTGGTGACTGCTAGGTCAATTTGTTCTACCATCTTGAGTCTAGGAGGCCTAGATGCCTCTCCTATGCGCTTACCTCAGTTGTTATGATCTGAGATCTCAATAGGTTACTTCCCTCTGTTGAGGTTGGCAGCATTTACCCATGGATCTGGCCTCAGTAGGTGATCATGGTATATAGCAGGTGCGGAAACGCATGGCTCCCATGCTTTATATTGCTCTTGAGGAAGGTAATGGTATTCCTTGTGCTCCCTTTCATATGTGTGAAATGTGTGGGTAGAGTTGGCTTGCCCTGTTTGGAGAGCCTTGTGCTCTAGGTTTTGTCTATTGGTTCTAACAGTGAGAAGGGGTAAAGGAGGGATGCCATAATCATGTGGTCTCTCCTTATGGACCCTATGCTGCTCTAGCACTTCATCGTGCGGTGGCCGCTCATATCGAGCTTCTAAGGAAGCCTTCTTGTCTATGTTTAGTGCCACGTGTAAGGACTCTTCCTAAAAGGGGCTATGATGAATGGGCATATCCCTCGAAGGGGTGCCTCTATAGTCCCATTCTAAAATGGAATGATGCGGACTCTCTTATGGGTCAGGCCTGACCAAGTCCTTGGGGCTATAGCGAAGGTGACTTGTGCCCCCTTGTACACTCTTCATAGCTTCCACCCTTGATTGGGATTGGCTATGGGGGTACACCATGGTGGTGTTGTTCTACAAGCAATCGAGGTTTTTATCATTTCTTATGATTTTTGTGCTACAGTAAAAAGAAAAGAGCACACACACACAAAGTAATTATTATCTCATTTAAAGATTAAAAGTGTGTCCTAGACCTGGTTTAGTGTGTTTTGGTTTTTGTTTTTTTTTTTTTTTGAAGGTTTTTGTAAAGAACATTTAAATGCAATACAATGGCTCTTATGACTCCCAAAAATGGTCGCCCCTTTGATATACCATTGCCAGGATGATATACCAACCTCTCTATATACCCACCCTTACATGAGGGAAACTATAGGTACATGAGAGCAGATGGTACATGGAACATAGGCGGTACGGAAGGGGAATCACCTTGTTTATGACACCTACCATAGAAGACTTATCCTCATGTGCTGGGAATCACCCTAGCTACACTTGGTCAGCTTTTGTCAGGATTTACGTCTAGCAATAGTAGCGATCGGGGTAATGGATGCAAAAATTCAAGCCAAGGTGGTGATGAAATCCACCATTGGTCTTGATCAAGGGCTAGGGTTTTACGACCAGCTCCTTGGTGTTTAATTTGCCACGTGATGTGTGGGGTTATTTTTATTTTGCAAAAAGGAAAAAAGCAAGAAGTAAAAGAAAGATTTCTCTAAGCAAGCAAGTAACCCAAAAATAGAAAATTGAAAACAAAAAATGACAGGAAAAGTTCAGAATCTCTACCTCTTCTCTGCCCAAATCTGCTGGCTCTGATTTTTTGCCCTAAAATTGTGCAGAGAGCTATTCATCTCAGGGTGAGATGAATAATAGAATTGAATTCATCACAGGGTGGGGTGCATTCCAATTTGTTCCTAGGTGAGACAAATTCCAACTTTGTATTCGCCATAGACTAGAATGAACAGCAGTCCTGCATTTCAAAAAATGATGCCTGCAAGCAAAAAATAAGTTTTGATCAGACTTCTGATCTAAAAAAAGGAATAGAGGATAAGGTCCCACCGTGATCACCACTGAAAGCATGAGTATATGGAAACAAAAAAGGAAAAGCTCCAGGTACGATGCAAAATGGAACTAAACTTAATACTAAGTCCTACGAATTGAAAATGCATGCAATAGGGAAAGCATGAACGAATTGAAACACAAATGAAATGCCAATGCAAAAAATAGCCCTTTATTTTATTGATACATTTTGGAATTTGGTTACAATTTTCCTCCTCCACTTTTAGGGGCGAGGAGCATTAAACTTGTTTCTTTGTTACATCCATGGATACCATTCCTTCTTCCGCATGCCCACATGTAAAGTGGGCGGACCAAACGTCGCCACCACTTGCATTGATGAGTCTTGGATCTTTTCTACTCATATAACATCTAAATCCTACATTCAAATAAGTAAGAGACAGTTAGTAGCACCTGCAGATAAGATGAAACATGCAATCCCCAAGCCTACATTTAGTGCATGCAAAGAATAGATAAAACGATAACTAACATGTATCGAAATGATCTAAAAATTTGATAGGGGCATCAAGACCTCACAAAGAAAACACTACAAATGGAACAGTTAGGAAATTCCTCACAAATTTGAATTTGCTCTGGGGCGGGAAGAATAGACCTACAACAAAACTCCAGATAGCACCGCTCAAAATGTCACATATGGATAGCTCCAAATCTCCTGTAAAAGTGGGGGATAGCTAATTGGGGGTATTTTGGGATGACCCAGATGGTTAGATTTCCCCAATTTGGCCTCTAATATCCATATTTTGATGATGCCCTCTGCAAGTTAGTAAAGACAGAAAATTGATGAAACATGATAAAATTTGCTTAAAATGTTATGAAATCAAAATTGCAAACTATTTAAGCAGCATAAGATGAAATGCAAAATAAAATGACAGAAATAAAATCTACCATAGATTCCTAATCGCTCCTAAAGGAGGTGATTAGATCTACAACAGTGCAAGGGGGGTTCCCGGGGCAGGCCGCCCACCGTTTGGGGCCTGATTTCGACACCAATCCACTCGGGATGGGTCCAAAATCTCTTGTAAAGTGTTTTTGGAAAATTGGGTGGTATGCTGTGGCAAAATGTCAAGTTTTGGGCTCAAGATTTGACCTTCCAATTGTCACCCAATGACCTCTCTAAAAGAGATCACGGATGTGAAAGGCACAAATCAAACAAGGGTGTATGGGGAAGTAAAACGACAACACTTCATTGCTCAAAATGCTCCTTCTCTATATATTTTATGGTGAGAAAACTCACCATTTTATAGACCTAATGGTCTCTTTAGATGAGCATATAGAGGGGCCACTTGGCAATCATGGCTCTCCAGGGGAGGGAAGATTCCTTCTTGATTAGGGGCTTCATGACTGCCCTTGTAACTGCCTCTAACGCTCAAAAATGCTCACTCACACTCCCATGCAATGAAGGAAGGATTAAGTGGTGGATCTGAGCTGCCATTTGTCAAGATTTGACTTTTTGCCCATCAAACCTGCTATTTGCCCCACCCTAGAGCAAATGCTGATATTCGTCCCTGGGTGGGGCGAATATCAGTTTGTATTCGTCCCAAGGTGGGACGAGTATGGAGCAGAGTGCCTGAAGCTGCCCAATTGACTCCTGACCTTCCAAAACTACTATGAGAGTGGTTAGGACCACTGTTTAACCTCTAGGGGCTACCCTTGGGGCTGTGTGTGTCAATGCGATTAGTGTTTGCAGTCACATAATCAGATTGGTGTTGTTTTGGTGTCTACATTAAGTAATCAAAATTTGAAAAATGCATTGCTTGTATGAAATTTTGGTTGTTATTTCCTGATTTAACATCCTTAAAATTTTCCTTCTGATTGAAATTGTTCCAATACATTGTATGTTATTAAGCAACAACATTCAATTAAAGATTTACAATTTCTAGCACTTTCGATAAGAATAAATGGATCAAATGTATTTTTTATATATTAATGGACAACAAACCTATAATAAAAGATAAATTATAAAATATAGAAACATAATTGTATAAGTGATAATATCAAATGAGTAACCTCTTGGAATAAAATGTGCATAGACTACCTTAATATAAATATAGGCACATTTGTATTATACATTGTTAGATACCCTCCTTACCAAAATTGGATGATTAATATCTCTATCAAAATTTGCTTTAAGTAAACTTACATTCTCTATGCTGAAATGATTTTCAAAGTACCACAAAATAGGTTTATTGCAACATTGTACACTTAAAAAAGTTTATGATTGTTCATAAATATTAAGTTTTGATTGAACCCATATTCTCTTTACAGTCTAGGGCTAATGTTCTAAGGTATGTGAGAGCATAACAAGTTCACATTATTAACAAACTATTTGTTTATGAGATTCATATATGAATTTTAAGTACATATGAATTAATGATCTCTCAAGATAGGAAATTCTCAATTACAATGAATCATAAACCATAACCAACTATCATTAGCATCATGAATACTCTTAAGCAAGCCTAGGTAAAATTCATTTGAACAATACTATTCTAAACATACCAGTTGATTATGTTCAAGCTGGATATTAAATAGATAATGAATAATATGGTATTGAAATAAACAAAAATGAGATTTTATATGGAAACAGACTATTTTTTGAAAACCTAATGAACTAGGTTGTTAAACTATTACAAATTGGGATAGCTTATTATATTAAGAGAATTCATCCTGCAAATTAGAAAATCACTAATGCTAACTGAGATAAATATTTATACAAATTGATGCATACCACATTAAGATAGAGGAGTTGATAACACTAATAAGGATATCTCACACCAAATTGAGGACTATGCTTTGCAAAATATTCATGGTCTTATATGAGAGAAATACTTCCTTGATATTTATTTCATGATGCTTTTTTCCTACTTGGTGAAACATATTATGTTCTTTGGGATCATTCAATTGGTTTATAGAATGTTAGATACTCATGTTCTTTGATAATATTTTGTAAATATAATTGTAAAGTATTTACTGGCAGGCCATAGTTCTTAATTGGGTAATTGTCCATTTTTTTATTCTTCCATGAATTTGCTTCACAAAAAATATGGTTACCTCTTCTTTTGAGGTTAAACTTAATCAATATTTGTAGGGTTTTTTACCTTTAAAAAACTCTTTACAACATATAGCTCTTTATGACTTCTCCGTGTCAAAGGTTGAGGAGGATCAAAAGGAGAAATTACTATTTCTTTTAATTGATATAATACCACATGTTAAATTTTAATGCTTCATGGATTTTGTATTATGAAATGAAGGATATTTAAATACAATGAATGTCCAAATATGACATACCAAATATTAAATAATCTTGTAACTACCCTTGTCTTCTAGTAAACCTTACAAACTAGGTATTGAGTGGTTACTCAACTTACATTCAAATTATTCATGATATAATAATTTCTAACAAGGTTGACCTCTTTGGGATTTTGTATGATAATATATACATCTCAATGATGATCCATTTGTATGAGAATAAATTTTTTATATATTATTATGTCCATGGAAACGCATTTTTGTTGGCAATTTTGGGTACCTTGGGTACATTGCCTTTGCTCAAGTGTATAAGTTGTCATTGATGTCAAGAAGCTTTTGAAGGAATTTGATTTGATGTAAAATAATTTGTTTTGATGAAGGTTATGGCATGACAGGTTCAAAAGAAAGTAAGTTAGAAAAGTGTCGCGATATCGCGACATGTCGCATTTTTGTGACTTAAGTAGGAGAGAGAAAGCAAGTTAGAAAAGTGTCGTGATATCGCGACATGTCGCAATTTTGTGACTCAAAGAGGAGAGAGAATGTACGGAGTCAGAAATGTCACGATTTTGTGACATATTGTAAGGAAGGTTGTACGGATGAAAAAGTGTCACAATTTCGTGACATAATGCAGAAGAGAGAGTCCGTAGTGTGAATTGTCGCGATTTTGTGACAAGTTCAAAGAGAGAGAAAGTAACATGAAAAGTGTTGCGATTTCGTGACATGCTACAGAGTTCGAAGTGAGAACTATCACGATTTCATGACATGCTACAGATGAAAATGTTCCAAGTAAGAATTGTCACGATTTCGTGACATGCAACAAAGGAAAGGTTTCGAAGTAAGAAATGTCACGATTTCATGACAGGTTGAAGAGAAAGCTTACGGATGCAGAAAGTGTCATGATTTCATGACAGATTGAGATGGCAGCATACGGTTGGAGAAAGTGTCATGATTTCATGATAGAAATAGAAAGCAGGTCTTCAACAGGAGAAGAGTCACGATTTCATGACAAAAGCAAAACGAAAGAGCATGGAAGAAGAAGCGTCGCGATTTCACGATAAATTCAAGAAGGAAGAGCTCAAAGGCGAAAGTGTCGCTATTTCATGACATGTTCCATTTTTGCTAGTTCCTGCAGAGAAGAGTGTATGGAAGCGAAAGGTGTCACGATTTCACGACATATCATGTTTTTGCTAGTGTAAGCAGAGAAGAGTGCAAGGAAGCGAAAGTGTCACGATTTCGTGACAAAAACTGAAAGCAGGTCTTCTATAGGAGAAGTTTCATGATTTCATGACAAAAGTAGAAAGGAGGTCGATGAAGGGAGAAGTGTCATGATATCACGACAAAAGCAAATTTGATGTTAACAAAGACAAAAGTGTCACGATATCGCGACAAGAGCTTGGTTGAAGTCGTCAAAGGCTGAAGTGTCGCGATATCGCAAGAAAAATCCAAAAGAAAGTGTATGGTTGCAAAGGTGTTGCGATATCGTGACATGTTGTAGTTTCACGGTAGAAGCTACAGAAGAGTTATAGAGGCAATGAAGCCGACAAAGTTAAATTTTAACCGAAAAAAATTAGGGCTTGCAGTCGACGAAGATTAGGGTTTGTTTTTTCTATAACAGTCGACTAAGATGAAAGTTTTCATCATGAAAATTCTGTTATAAAAGGAGGGTTGTTTGGAGAGTTGAAGTGAGAGAATAGTTGTTGAAGTGCGACGTTCACAGATAGTGCACAGAGTAAGAAGTTTGATCGTCGAGAGTAGAGTGCGAAATTCGATCGTAGTGTGTAGAGTGCATTTCATCGAATTTCTAAGTGTGAAAGATCACAAAGGAAGAAGAGTGTGCGAATACGGTGTCACTGTAATTATGTAGAGATGCAAAGGTTGAAGTTTGACCAAGTGCGGCTGTGATTACGCAAAGAGAGCAGAGGGCGTAGAGAGAACAAAGGGCAAAGACGAATGTGGAGTGCTACTGCTTGAGGACAAAGGTGCATTGGTTCCTTGAGAAGAACCTGAGGATAGATTTGGCAAGTATTTGAGAAGGCTTGTGTGCAGAGGATTGATTTGTTAAAAGTTGGATAGATCTAACAGACAGAGGAAGACTTGTACTAGACCGACTAACTGTGTTTGGTATAGGTTGCTGAGCTGCTGTGGATGTGATCATAGAAGGTAGAGGTCTCTTAGGCTAAGCATTGAGGATAGGAGGTCTTCGATGGAAAGGAGTTCCATGTGCTGGCAAGAGGTAGAGATAGTTGATCTTCTAAGGGATCATTTCTAGAGCATAGGGGAAGGTATCTCCTTTGAGTCGAGGCTCATAAACATTGTAATTGGGAAGGATTCCCAAAGAACTTTGAGATAAATTTTAGAGAAAAGTTTTGTGGACGTAGCCCAACCATTTTGGGTGAACCACGTTAAAATTGGTGTCACTTTGTGGATGATATTGTGCATTTATTTGATATTTCTTTGGGTATATTGCTTTACTATTTTGAAGTATAAAGGAAAAAGTAAAAAGAGGTCTTATACTGTTCACCCCCCCTCTTAGTATAATCTTGTGTTCTTCAATTGGTATCAGAGCGGGTGCCTTCGAAAAGTTTAACAGCTTGAAAGAAAAGCTAGTAAAGAACACAATGGATTATTCAAGTGGCAATGCAACACCTATTCTTGATTGGTCAGATTTTGGTCTTTGGAGTGCAAGGATGAAGGTTCATCTAATGGCACTTGGTAATGAGGTATGATAAGTAATTGAAGATGAGTACACTATTCTTGTACATGGTCCAAATACTAAAGAAGAAAGGCTCCTACATCACAGCAATTCAAAAGCAATGAATGCAATCCTGAAAGGCTTACATAAAGCAAATATCACCAAAGTGATTCACTGCAAGGCAACGAGTGAAATGTGGAAACAGTTGCAGGTGGTTCATACAGGTGATACAAATGTCAGAAAGGCCAAGTTGAGACACTTCAAAGGTATGTTTGAACAACTCAAGATGAATGATGATGAAAATATTAGTGACTACATGCCTCGTATGGATGAGGTTGTTAAATCCATGAAAGACTTAGGTCTTGAGCTTGCTGAAAATGATGTTTGTGATAAGATATTAAGATCTCTTCCTAATAGATTTAGTGAAAATATTTCTGCTATTGAGGAAGCTAAAGATTTGGATAAGTTGAAAAAGGATGAGCTCCATAATATACTTGTAGCATTTGAATTGAGAACTCAAGTGAAGGTTGATGTCAAAAAAGAGGCATCTTTCAAGGCTACCAAGAAATCCAATGGTAAACAACTTCAAGAGAGTGACGAGTCTTCTAGTGATGAAGAGGCATATTACAACAAGAAAGGCAAGTTCTCTAGAAAGCACAAAAGTGTGAAAAATATAAGATGTTTCAATTGTGGAAAGTTTGGTCATTATGCTACTGACTATACTATTCTCAAGAATGAAAGTGATGAAGATAAATAGGATTCTAAGAGCAAGGATTCTGAAAAGCACAAGCATCACAAGAAGAACAAAGATGAGCATAGCAATCAAGGAAAGAGGTATTCTCACAAGCACAAGAAGATTTTCTATCTAGACAAAGCAAGTAAGTGTTCTAGTAGTGATAGTGAAAGTTCTTCAAGTGATAATGAAAATGAGATGTTGTTCATATCGAAAAAGAGGAAGAACCGAAACATAGATTCATTATCATGAAATGTCTTAGATGTGGAAATTTTGGTCACCTTGAGGATGATTGTACAAATAATGATTTTGTTTCTAGTATGTATGAGGATGCTTCAAAAAACTATAAGGAAGATGCATGTATGGTTTTCAAAAAAGGTAGCACCTCTAGTGATAAGAAATCTGAAAAAGGCTTTGATGATTCAGAAAGCAAACAAATAAAGGATCTTGAAAGTGAACTTATTAGTGCTCTTAGTGCTTTGAAAAAGTAAAGAAAGAAGAATGCTAGACTCAAGGATAAGTTAGATGAATGTTGTATGGAGAGAGATGATCTTATAGAAAATCTTGATTTCTCTATAGCTAAGACACAAGAACTCAAGGATGAGTTAGAGTCTAAGGTTCTTGATTATAGTGAGTTAGAACAAAAAATGGCTTCTTTGAAAGAGGAAACTAAAGAGTACAAGGATAAGCTTTACAGGTTTCAAGATAGCTCCAAAAGGGTTAAATCTCTCATCAAAGGTCAAATAAAGACAACAGATAAAACAGGTCTTGGTTTTGGTAAGAAACACAAGGAACAGGTTGGGGAATCTAGTAAGAGATTCCAAAAGGAAGAGAGTTCTGATGAGGAAAGTATTTCGGATCATGAGTCCTTGAATGATAGATGCACAAAAACAAAAAACAAAATTCAAAATGAGAAGAAGAAGTTTTTAGGACCTAAGAGGTCAAATAAAGGATAATTTTGTGGCAGATGTTTTGCATGTCACAGGTTTGGTCACTTGGCTTCACATTGCATGGCTCAAGTGAAGAAGGTAAATGATAGTTTCAGAAGTGCTAGTTACTTTCAAGGGTATTGCTACTCTTGTCAACAGTTTGGGCACAAGGAAGTTTATTGCGAGGTAAATAATAGGAACAGGTTTGATCAAAACAGGTTTGGTTAGAATAGGTTTGTCTAGAATAGGTGGATTCAAAGATCAGGTTTACCTCAGAGAAAAAATATCATCAAGTGTTTCAAGTGCAACAATGAAGGTCACACAATCAGACAGTGTAGAGCTGAAATTCCATAATACAGGAACATGAACAGTGGCATGATCAGGTCCAAGGATCAAGGCATGAACAAGAACAAGGATGAGAACAAGAACAAGAACAATGACAAGAACAGGAATACGGGCAAAGAGTTCAAGAGAAGGCCCGACAAGGAAATTATAGACATTGATGATGATCAGTTCCTAATGGGAGTTTTACTCCCACCCCAGAATTAATCACCTCATCAGGAGGTGGGGGAGGGACTAAGCTAAGAGGCTCATTCTTAGTCCCGAGCCCCAAAGGTGACCCTTTGCAATTGATGACAAAGGAGGAGAGATATGAGTAAGGGGGAGAGCTTCAAGTGAAGAGGAAAGCTTCAAGTCAGGGGGAGCAAAACTTCAAAGGAATATTCTTAGTTGTGGGCATAGTTTCTCAGTTGTTAGCACAGTTGGTTTCAGTTTTGGCTCTTGAGACATGTTTTCAGTAAAGGTTTGCCATCAATGACAAAGGGGGAGATTGTTGGCAATTTTGGGTACCTTGGGTATATTGCCTTTGCTCAAGTGTATAAGTTGTCATTGATGTCAAGAAGCTTTTGAAGGAATTTGATTTGATGTAAAATAATTTGTTTTGATGAAGGTTACGACATGACAGGTTCGAAAGAAAGTAAGTTAGAAAAGTGTCACGATATCGCGACATGTCACATTTTCGTGACTTAAGCAGGAGAGAGAAAGCAAGTTAGAAAAGTGTCATGATATCGCGACATGTCACAGTTTCGCGACTCAAAGAGGAGAGAGAATGTACAGAGTCAGAAATGTCACGATTTCGTGATATATTGCAAGGAAGGTTGTTCAGACGAAAAAGTGTCACAATTTCGTGACATAATGCAGAAGAGAGAGTCCGTAGTGTGAATTGTCACGATTTCGTGACAAGTTCAAAGAGAGAGAAAGTAACATGAAAAGTGTCACAATTTTGTGACATGCTGCAGAGTTCGAAGTGAGAACTGTCATGATTTCGCGACATGCTGCAGATGAAAATGTTCCAAGTAAGAACTGTCATGATTTTGCGACATGTAGCAAAGGAAAGGTTTCGAAGTAAGAAATGTCATGATTTTGCGACAGGTTGAAGTGAAAGCTTACGAATGTAGAAAGTGTCACGATTTCACGACAGATTGAGATGGCAGCATACGGTTGGAGAAAGTGTCACGATTTCACGATAGAAATAGAAAGCAAGTCTTCAACAGGAGAAGAGTCACGATTTCATGACAGAAGCAAAATGAAAGAGCATGGAAGAAGAAGCGTCGTGATTTCACGACAAATTCAAGAAGGAAGAGCTCAAAGGTGAAAGTGTCATGATTTTGCGACATGTTTCATTTTCTCTAGTTCCTGCAGAGAAGAGTGTACGGAAGCGAAAGGTGTCGTGATTTCGTGACATGTCATGTTTTCGCTAGTGTAAGCAGAGAAGAGTGCAAGGAAGCGAAAGTGTCACAATTTCATGACAGAAACTGAAAGTAGGTCTTCTATAGGAGAAGTGTCACGATTTCATGACAAAAGCAGAAAGGAGTTCGACGAAGGGAGAAGTGTCGCGATATCACGACAAAAGCAAAGTTGATGCTGACAAAGACAAAAGTGTCACGATATCGTGAGAAGAGCTTGGTTGAAGTCGTCAAAGGCTGAAGTGTCACGATATCACGACAAAATCCAAAAGAAAGTGTACGATTGCAAATGTGTCGTGATATCGCGACATGTTGTAGTTTCGTGGTAGAAGCTACAGAAGAGTTACAGAGGCAGTGAAGCCGAAAAAGTTAAATTTTAGCCGATGAAAATTAGGGCTTGCAGCCGATAAATATTAGGGTTTGTTTTTGCTATAACAGCTGACTAAGATGAAAGTTTTCATCATGAAATTTTTTTTATAAAAGGAGGGCTATTTGGAGAGTTGAGTGAGAGAATAGTTTTTGAAGTTCGACGTTCGCAGATAGTGCGCAAAGCAAGAAGTTCAATCGCCGAGAGTAGAGTGCAAAATTTGATCGTAGTGTGCAGAGTGCATTTCGTCAAATTTCTAAGTGTGAAAGATCACAAAGGAAGTAGAGTGTGCAAAGACGGTGCCACTGTAATTGCGTAGAGGTGCAAAGGTTGAAGTTCGACCAAGTGCGATTGTGATTGCGCAAAGAGAGCAGAGGGCGCAGAGAGAAAAAAGGGCAAAGACAAATGTGGAGTGCTGCTGCTTGAGGATAGAGGTGCATTGGTTCCTTGAGAAGAACCTGAGGACAAATTTGGCAAGTCTTTGAGAAGGCTTGTGTGCAGAGGATTGAGTTGTTCAAAGTTGGACAGACCTGATAGACAGAGGAAGACTTGTACTAGACAGACTAACTATGTTTGGTATAGGTTGCTGAGCTGCTGTGGACGTGATCATAGATGTCAGAGGTCTCTTAGGCTAAGCATTGAGGATAGGAGGTCTTTGGTGGAAAGGAGTTCCACGTGTTGGCAAGAGGTAGAGGTAGTTGATCTTCTGAGAGATTATTTCCAGAGCATAGGGGAAGGTATCTCCTTTGAGCCGAGGCTCATAAACATTGTAATTGGGAAGGATTCCCAAAGAACTTTGAGATAACTTTTAGAGAAATTTTTTGTGGACGTAACCTAGCCATTCTGGGTGAACCACGTTAAAATTGGTGTCACTTTGTGGATGATATTGTGCATTGCTTTGTATTGCTTTGGGTATATTGCTTTACTATTTTGAAGTATAAAGGAAAAAGTAAAAAGAGGTCTTATACTGTTCACCCCCCCTCTCAGTATAAGCTTGTGTTCTTCAATTTTATACTTCTTGTTGTCCCCACTTATTTCCTTTTATTTCTTTTTTATTGTTCACTACTACTATTTGTAATTTCATTTTCTTCCTTTTGACATACAATTATGGTTAATAAATGTTTTGAAAGGTTAATGTAAAATATTGCAAATTTAAACACTCCTTCATGGTACCCTCCCATACTTGGTTTGATAAAGGATAACCCTATCTATCACTAAAATTAGATAAATTTGGTAATTTTTTAAAATATTAATAAACACATGATTTAAATAATCCTACTAATAAATAATTCTCAAATCATGCATTTTCCAATTACACATATCATGTTGAGTCATTACTACCAAATTATCATAGTTCCTAAAGAATTTAAGGTCTTCGTATTTGTCTTTTCTGATAACAACTTCAAGGTATGCTAATGTTAACTGAAATATCTTAATTGTTTGCACTTGCAGTGACATCATTTGAACATATGCCTCCTGTCTATTGACTCTAGTAGACAAAGTCACCACGATCATTCTTGCAAGCCTCGATTTGGATGTCAATACTTTCAACTGATCTGATTTTGAAAAGTGCTTGTTCAACTTACCTATACTCCACTATCAATTTGAGGGGAAACCTCTAGGAGAAAGAGCTCTTCCTGGTCACATAGATGTGGGTTGCATCACAATCCTTTACCAAGGTGATGTAGGGGGATTGAGATTTGATCAAAGGAGGGAAAGTGGCTTAGTGTCAACCCTATCTCTGATTCATTTTTTGTGAACATAGGAGACTGTATTAAGATAGGAATCCTTCGGAGCTGAAGCATTCTTGTGTGTTAATATGTTCATATTTGGGGCTAAAATTTAGGCTTTGTGATTGTAGGGATGGAAAAATGGTAGATATCATAGCACAAAGCATCGCGTAGTTTGTAATGGATGGACGAATCACTTGTCTGTGGTGTTCTTCATGTGCTTTCCACATGATATACAGATCTTGGCTCTTGCAGAGCTTGTGGACAAGGTCAATCCACAATGTTATTGATCTTTCACATTTCATCAGATCAGGCATCTGGATAGAAGTACTGAAGAAATTTTAGCAACACGTCTCGAATGTGTGGCAGGCATATAAAGCATACCAGATGTTTGGTACCTTTTTTTGGTGAATACGCTATGCAAAATTGGTATATCATTATATCATGATTTGAAGTTGTATTGATGATGGACATTTGTCTATCTTAATGCATTCCTTCCACGACTTAATGTTTGAGTTTTATTTTTTTAATACTTTCAACTATAATAGGCTTTAGCTTGAGAATGGAGTTCATAAATGTCAATTTGTGTCCATAATATACTATAGATTGTTGAAGGTCTTCCAAATGGTCCTTAGAACCTCTCTCATTTACAGAGACAAGTGGGGCGCCCAACATAGACAAGTGGAGCGCCTGCGATGTCGAACTTATCATCTCGTTTCAAACACATGACCTCCGGTGCTAATTATTTACCTGTAAGGCTGTACCTCCTGCTTACTGTGGAAATTAAAAAAAAACAGGCGCAAGTGGTGAATGCTTCAAATTCTCCAGAATGATGCTATTGTAGAAAATTGGATTAGATACAAATATGAGAGAAAGCTCTTCTGTCCTCCTTCAACATTGCTGAGGCTTACAATGCAACTCGATCAAACGAGTACACCAAGCTTTGCTGAAATGAACAAAAATACAACTATTTATCTAAGAGTTGACATTTTCATTTGAACCAAAGAAAACAATCGTCACAAAAAAAAATGTATCAGTCATCATTAATCAATAGAAGTATAACAAAACAGTCTTCATATTATTGATGACCAGATGATGACCAGATGGAAGAGGCTACTTATAATCCACACGTTGGCTCACGGTATTTTTTTCATATGCTTTTTATAGACTTACAGACTTCGAATAAGGAGTACACATTACTGTTAGCAAACTCAAACAGCTCACCGTGATGACTTAAACAGTTTATCGTGGAAACTAAAATAACTCAATGACCACCATGATAAGACATCCGGAGTCAGGTTCGCCACGCTGACGTCATCCGCCGAGGCTTCTACGAACTCCACTCCCGCATCGTTGCAGTCGATGCAAATTGCGCCGTCAGAGGGTAAATTGGTGAGCCGGCCGGCTAACGGATAAAAATCCACCAGAAGTCGGGAGAGAATTTTTACCAGACGATCTACCACGGACGGCAAGTTGTGAGCAGGGATTTGGTAGACGAAGCCCTTCTGATTGTAATCGACGGACAGCATTTGTATGTCCAAGGGAGACAGTTTGATGTAGCGGCGTTGGGATGGACGGGCTGGAATTATGTTGCGTTTTCCATCCACGCGGAGTGGCGAGGACCGTGAAATCGGGACACTGTTGGTGTTAATCTCCATTAGCTACAACCAAGAAGCCGAGCACCAAAGAAACTGATGAATCTCATAAATCCGAATGTAATTATATAGGTAGGAGTAGGATCACTGGAGGATATTTTTCCCCGGTAATGTTTTTTAATAGCCAGGCAATTAAAAAAAATCTAATGGTAGGGTTTGAGAATATTTTTTTGATTGGTTGATAAAAAGTGTTTTTGAAAGGTTCTTAAACTTTTACACAGAAGTAACAAAAAAAATTTGCTAGCAGCCAATTAACGGAATTGAAAAGAAAGAACCCCGAGGGGAAAGAAACACCCAACTTTAAACTAGAAAGAAGGCGAGTACAAAAAAGAACAAAGGTACAAACTACAACAAGGGTACTCAAAGGAAACAAAAACCAAACATCGGACGTCCAACCAAGATTACTACATTTGGCTTGACGAGATTCGATTCTGGTGTGCCTCGCCTTTGATGGCAAAGGCCATCTTCCTAACTTGTTGAAACAATCTTCATAAATCGTCCCAATAACGATTGCAAGTAAACGCATAAGAGAGAGGAAGATAAGTGTTGGCACCCATGTCAGAAAAACCATGTCCAGCCATTAGGCCCCAATTTAGCCACATCAACAACATTAAACAGCTAAAGATTAAGATTTCCATTTGCGTTAATGTGGGCCGCAATACATTAAGGGAAGTTGTCATACCAGACTTGGAGGTCATCCTGTTTAACTCCTTGATTGGCAAGGAGGTTAGCAGCTTTTTCCCTCCCGGTGAACATGCTGAATTGTAACATGTTTGATGCCTTCAATTATTTTCAAGCTTTTTTGGACAACATTGAACATGCTCCAAGCAGGAAGTTGACACTTTTGAATGCATCGATTAACATTTATAGAATCACATTCTATGATAAACATTTCAAACCAAAGCCGCTTGTAAATAAGGAGGCCAAGGTATAATGCACAGATTTCAACAAAATTGTTGGTTTGACTGCCTGTGGACTCAGCCAATGCACACATGACTTTACCTTGATTATTTCTGAAGAGACCACATCCTCTAGTCCTACCAGGTTTCCCTTTGAGGCCCGGTCAACATTAAACTTGACACCATTTCACCAGTGACTTGTCAACTGTTAGGGAACCCTGGGATGAGGTCAATCTAAAATTTAAAAGTATTGAAAATGGATAATTCCTATTGGTTATTGGGCTTGTAATCTTGGATAAGACTAACATTCTCGATGACAAATAACAAAACTCGGAAGAACACTGTTTTTGCAAATTTGGCAGGAGCTCCAATTTTTTATTTAATATATGAAGCATACAATTAAAGTACGACAATCTTCCCCATGATTAAAAGTAGGTATCTACCGTGGGACATGAATATAAAATTTAGTTTCACATGTAAACAATGCCTGATCTGACAATATTAAAACAAAGGAACCATAATTGTGAGTCAATCAAGTTAGACGCTACTCCAACAAAAGTTTATCGCCAATTTGAAGTGCATATTTTTTCTTCCTCTAGAATTTAAACTGTGAAATCAAAGAAAACAGTCCGTCCATTTTAAATATAATTTAAAGAAAGCAATTGAGTCTAAAACTCTTTTCAGCCTCGATAAAAAAAACTCAAAGAAACATAATATTATGATAATAACATGCAGAAATTTTTTTGGCAAGATTTTATAAGAATCGGTTAAACATGTACTAAACATCATTTATATACATTTTTATAATAATTATTAAAATCAATTAAAATTTAAATTATCAATAATAATTATCAGTATTATAATTATATAAACAAATTAAATTTATAATTTAAATATTGATTATTAAAAAAAGATCATGAGACCAAAAATTTGTTATTTTGATTTTTCACCATTTAAATTTCTAACTCGTAACGTGTCGTTAGAGTTTTGGTATATCAATTTTCCACGATAGCAGATTTAGTTGGTAGGATAAAGTAAATAGGTGAGATTAGCTTGAATATACATGTTGATAACCCATCTCATGAAATACAAATAGTTTTAGAAAAACACATAGGGTCCTTGCAAAATGAGATGATGGAATTGACTGCAGTCATGAGGAAACAACAAAGTCTCATCGTTGAATGAAAAAAAAAGATTTTGGAACAAGTTGTTCAAATCAGTTTGTAGGATTATCATTGGTAGAACTAAAATATTCTACTACCATGGGCTTGTGGAGTAGCAATGATTCTATAAATGGATCTCATCTTCAAATTGAGTTGTAGATTAGTAAAAAAGGGATAAGACAATCTATTACAGATAAAATAATATCATGCAATAATTGTAAACATGATCACAGAAAACAAGAATTGTAAAACAAGAATACTAGATCATGGGCACAAGTGGTAAGAGATCCAACAATCAAGCCAAAGGAACAAAGAGATTTATTAGAAAAACAAATTAGAGTGTAATTTTTAGAAGCAAAGGAAAGACAAAATAGGTCTATAAACATCATCATTAAGGGAACAAAAGAGAATGGAAAAAAAGAAAACACAACCAACTTCACAAGGGGTTTTCTTTTTGATAATATTTATTAAAGTGGATACATTAATTAAGCATGTAGACTAGAAAAAGTATGGGAAGATGTGAGAGCTAGACCAATATGAGTTGTAATGTTTAGTATAGGGGATAAAAGGTAGGTTATTTGAAATAGAGGATTTTTTTTGGAGGCACATTTTTACCAAGATGAGGATCTCACTCCTATGCAACAAGAAGAGATGAGGGCAAATAGGAAAGTAAAGATAAAAAGGAGTGAGGGTAAAAAGGTATGGTTGAAAAGTGGGATAGCATGCATTATAAATGGAACAAACCAAAACAAATTGGAAATTGGGTCCCACCAGGAACACTTTACATTGGTGAGTCAAAATTGTTATGGATATCGATAGAGAAGAAATCCTATTCTAGGGCTAATAGCTAAAGCAAATGATGTAATCATGCTAATAGAAACACATGAACATTATGGATGCAAAATTCTAGATTGTGAAGGATATAAAAATATCAATATCAAATGAAACAATAAAAAATAAAAAAGGACATAGAGGAGTAAGAATACCAATACAAAAGAATAAGTCTATATTGTATTCAAATCTCTCTTGCCAAGAAGAGTTCGCAAAAGGGTTTGATGAAGAAAAATTGCTCTGCGAGGATGGCAACAACTTTCGAAGGAGGTCTAAAAAATTGGAGGAATGTCATGATGGCATCGGGTCCAGCACAGAGAGTGCATGCTCGTGATATTTTTTCATTTGAAAATTACTGGAAGGAACATGATTTTCTAGTGCATGTCGGGAACCACTTGTTAAAGAACAATGGATTCTTGGAATAATGTGAAGCCAGACCAGTTCTAGTGGTTCAACTAGACTCGATGGCGAAAGATGTGGAGTATATAACCAAAAATACCCTTATTGGAAATTTTTGGGCATCTTAATTTCTCTCCCCTTTGTGCAGGCTTGGGTCAGGAAGACTTGGAATCCTAAAGGCGATGTGGAGGTGATGCTGAGTGCGAAAAACTATTTTATGGTGGTTTTATCTTGTATTACAGATCATAACAAAGCATTTGAAGGGGGTCCTTATTTCTATAACCAAGTGGGACTCTTTCTTAAACCCTGGCATGTGGGTTTCAACCCATTAGAGGAGTAGTCATCACGGGTTACAGTATGGGTGCGGCTTCCATGGCTCACGTTGGAATTTTGGAGAATCGATATCTTGCATAAGATTTTCCTTCTGCTTGGGAAGCCAGTTGGACCATCATAATAGACAATGGATAAAAATGTAATCTTTGTTGCTCATATTTGTGTTGAAATTGAATTAAATAATCCTATTCCAGATTCTATTGAAATACAATTTGTATCAACTACATGGGTTCAAAAACTTGACTATGAAGCTCTTCAACTTCGTTGCCAGATTTGCCATGAATATGGCCACCTGCAAAGAAAATGCCCTAAGTTTGTCTCGCCTATGGCTTCAAATCTTGCGCCCTCTCAGCCTGGACGAAGTTTGGATAAATAAAAATCCTCGATAAAGGAATGGGAACGGGATAAGGAAGGTTTTGTTCCGATAAAAACTCAAAATAGAGGACGAAGGGCAAACAAAGACCTTAAGGATAGCCAACCAGATGCTCTACTCAACCGTTTTGAAATATTAGATGATATTGATCAGTGCATGGAGATACCTGAAATGTCGCTACCTGATGCAAATATAACAAGGCCAATTCAAATGTCTCTTCTTGAGAGAGAACTTAAGGAATAAGATCTAGGGGGTTTAAATGAGGAACAAAGGGCTTTGGATCTGAGTATAGGGGACATGGTTGGGTCTATCTCTATAAGGGAAACTATTTTGGAAAGTGGTACAAATTTAGTTATGCCCTCTCCTACTCAGGCACTGATGCAGTCATCCTTGGACTACAAAACTCCTACGATGTTGGGATTGCAACAAAAAATAATTAATTTTTTTTTGGATAAGAATATGAAGGTGGGTCGGAAGAAGGACCAGGATAAAATTAGGTTAATGGGAGAGACTTTGGTGGAGTCAGGCTTGATGAGAACATTGGACTTCCATTTTTATAATCCCTAAAAATGATTATCCTCTCATGGAATGTAAGGGGGTTGAATAGCATCCCTAGAAAAAAAGTTATTTGTGATTTGGTTCGTATGCATTCTTCGGATGTGGTGTTTATTCAGGAGACTAAATTGGCTATTGATAGTATGTTCAATATTGCTCCCAAGTTATGGAGAAGGGGGAAATGCCAGTGTATTGGTGTATGTGGATATGCTGGTGGCGTCGTTTGTTTATGGGATCCGATTAAGATATCCCCTCTTACTTGGATTTCCAGTAGATGGTCTATTTCAATGGTCGGGCATGATAATGAATCTGGTGAAATCATCCTACTTACAAATGTGCATGCTCCTGTTGATTACAATGGTAAAGTGAACTTTTGGAAGCACATTTTCTTTGTGAGAAATTTGGTTCCCCTGTACCCATGGATTTTGGCTAGAGACTTCAACTCTATCACTTGTCTAGAGGAGAAACATGGTGAGGTGGACCGTCTCGAGCCTTTTTCTTCTGTCTTCAGTGCTCATATCCAGGCCCTAAAATTGGTTGACATCAAGCTAGATAATGAGGTCTTTACTTGGCACAATATAAGGTGTAGGGAAGGTTCCATCTCAGAGAGACTGGATAGGTTTTTGATATCTAGTTATTGGATGGGTAATAATAAAGGTGCTACTTCTATGATTCTAGAGGGTAGGGGATCTGATCATTGGCCTATCAAACTCTCTGCTTTGGAGTTAGGGCTAAAAAATAATCCCTCCTTTAATTTTCAACATATGTGGCTTCATGATCCTAAGATTCATGATTTCATGTGAGGTTGGTGGACAATTGGTAAACCTCCTCATGACACCGCTATGTATTCCTTTATGAAGTGACTACAATTTGTAAAACATAAATTGAAGAGATGGAATAGAATTAATTTTGGGAACATTTCCTTGGCTAAGTTGGTAGCTCCTAGGAGGATGGAAGAAGCTTCAAGGAAGATTAGAGATCAGGGATTCACGAAGGAGCTTCTTGTTGAGGAATCTGAGGCTGCAAAAAACCTTGCTGAATGGGAACTGAGGGAAGAATTTTTTTGGAAATAAAAAGCTCGAGACGATTGGTTTCAGGAAGGGGATAGTAACACAACCTTCTTTTATAACTCAGTTAAGGCTCGCTGTAACGGTAAGCTGATTACCTCTCTTATGAATTCTCAAGGTGCCCTACTCTCTTCTTTCAGGGATATTTCAGAAGAGACTAAGAGGTATTTTTCCTCTCTCTTCAAGGAGGACTCCCTATCAGATGATGAGAATGAAAAGATTATTCTAAATTGTATTAAAATGATTGTTTCTAGAGAGATGAATGACCACTTTATGGGTCCAATTTCCCTTGAGGAGTTGGAAAATTTTGTATTCAAGATGAAAAAAGGAAAATCCCTAGGTCCATATGGATTCCCGATTGAGTTTTATCGAGAGTTTTGAGATTTAATCAAATTTGATCTTTTGGATGTGGTCCATGAGTCCCAAAAGAACAAACATATGCTAAGGTCCCTAACTGCTACATTTGTGGTGCTTATACCCAAAAAAGAGGGAGAAAATTCCTTGGATATGTTTAGGCCTATTGCTCTCTGCAATGTTGTGTAGAAGATCATCACAAAAATTATTGTTGAGAGGCTAAAGATATGGTTGAGAAAAATCATCTCTGAGGAGCAAGGAAGGTTTTTTTATGGCCGAAAAATCTTGGATGGGGTTGTTATTGCTACAGAAGCTATTCACTCGATGGAAAATTCTAAGGAGAAAACTATGTTCATTAAGTTGGACATGGCCAAAGCCTATGATCGGGTCAGATGGTCCTTTCTTCAGAGAGTTCTTACTGCTTTTAGATTTTAGGAGGAATGGATTAGATGGGTGATGAGCTATGTTTCTTCTTCCTCATTCTCTGTTATTTTTAATAATGAGCCATCAGAGTTGTTTGAGGCTTCAAGGATATTGAGGCAAGGAGATCCTTTATCTCCTTATTTTTTTATCATTATGGTAGAATGGTTGGGAATATTTCTCAAGTCTCAAGTCATGCAAGGTCTCATTCAGGGGTGGAACTGGGATAGTATTTTGCCACCTCTTTCCCACCTTTAATTTTTTGGGAGTTGCCACTATTAGGGAAGCTGTCAATATTAGACAGTCTCTTGACATATATCTTAGTGCTTCTGGATAGTTGATTAATGAGGACAAGTCTTCTATTTTCTTCTTCAACACGCCTCCTCTCATTCAATCTAGAATTGATCACATTCTAATATTCCAGGTTGGGACTCCCCCCTTCATTTATCTTGGTATTGCAATTTCATCTCACCTTCTACCTAGATCTTCTTGGCAGTATATGTTTGATAAGTTTAGAAGGAAGGTGAATCACTGGAATTTCATATGACTATCCATTGTAGGTAGAGTGTTGCTTTTAAAATTTGTTGTTCAAGATTTACCTATTTATAGATGTTTTGTACAAATAGATCCCTCTCACTTCATCAAGGACATGTATGCTTTGTCAAGATAGTTTTTATGGCTTGGAAAACTTTATCAATCAGAGTTTGGTTAGGTGGGATTCTATATGTAGTCCGATGCAAGAGGGAGGCCTTGGGTTGCAACATACATCTATTTTTAGGTAGGCTTTGGCTATAAAAATTTATTGGATATGGTGTACCTCTCAAGATAATATTTGGCTAAACTATTATCTTATAAATACTTGAGAGGTATTTATGAGGCTAAAATACCTAGAGTCAGTTTGGTTGGGAAAATTTCAGTTATCTGGGACACTCTGAAAAGAGGAGCTAATTTAATCAAGCAGGGTTTGTTCTAGATTTGCAATCAGGGATAAAATGCTCTTTTTTGGGAGGATTCTTGGGATGGACACCTTCCTATCTTGAATCAATATCCTCGGTTACATTTTCTACGCATTTTTTTCTTGGAAGTAGGCTAGTCTCATGTGGAGGACTTAAAAAAAATCTAGTCTTTTGGAAATATGGAGATGTAAAGGTGGAAATATCCGCAAGAATGGCCCTAGAGGGGAATGGCCAAGGACAAAGAGGTGCTTAATCTTATTCTTATAGGGAGACCTTGTTCTTAATTAAGGGGTAAATATATTCTGGGTTGGAAACCTGATCCTAAGGGAACCTACTCGGTAGCCTATGATTATCAGGTTCTTGATAAGCAAAAGTATGGGAGTCTTCTTGTCACTTGGTGGAAAACTATGTGGAACAAATTTGCCTGGCCAAAATGTAACTTCTTTCTCTGGTTAGTAGCTCGTAATAAATGTGTCACTTGGGATAATGTGAGGAAGAGGGGATTTTAGGGTCCCTCTTTTTGTGTCTTTTGTAGTAAGAATGAGGATGACTCTTCTCATTTATTTTTCCAATGCTCCTTCGCTAGAAACATTTGGAACTATTGGTGGAGCGCTTGGAACCATCCATGTTTTCATGTGTTGTCCTTGGTGGAGTTTTGGAGTAGTCTAGGAAGAACTCCGTCCAAGGCCTCCTTCCTTCATGTGGCTTGGAATTTTGGCCCTTCTTGCATCATTTGGAAAATTTGGCCCAAACAAAACTGACACATATTTTAGGGCAATTATTTGTTTGTTCAACAGATCTGGAAAAGGATCTTGTATATGGTTCAAGAAACCATCCATAGTAAATGTGATGTGGACCCTCTTTTGGATTCTAGGGAGGAGAAGGTACATTAAGCCCTTGGTATCTTTGGGGATGGTGTGAACTCTTCTAGCCCTAGTAGGGTTCCTCGGATCAGCAAGAAGGTTAGGAGAGATGGTAGGTGGAGGCCACCCCCTAAAGGAGTTTTAAAAATTAATACTGATGGATCGTCCAGGGGTAATCCTGGAGATTCTAACATTGGCGGTGTTGGGAGAGATTCTACTGGTGGTGTCAGATTTATATACTCCAACAATTTAATGGAAGCTCTTGCAATTCTTGAGGCCTTCTGGAGGGCGTTTTATCTTGGATGGCATAGGATTATCTGCCAGTCTGACTCTCAAATTATGGTTAATATTTTAAATAGTAAAAGGGTGGAGGAAGTTAATTGGCAGTTGGCCTCTATAGCCGTTCAAATTCTTAGAATGAGTGAAGAGTTTAAATTTATATCCTTTGTGCACATTCCAAGGGAATGGAATGTGGTTGCTGATTACCTGGCCAAAAGAGCTTCTGATATGCTGGGTCCTTGGAGTATTGATAATTGGGAGAGTCTCCCATCTGGGGACTCTCAACACCTATGGGAGTTGATCCACAAGGATGTACAGACTTAATGTGGTTTATTCTTGTTGTATTTTCTGGATGTCATTCTAGTCTAGTGGTTTTATCTTGTTTGGCTATTTATTTGAAACCTGGTTGGAAGCTTAGTTGTACTTTGTAATCCAGACTTTTTATCAATAAATTTTTACCCCTTTATTTAAAAAAATAATACCAATACAAAAATCTTGGGGTAGACTGATATAGGTTGAGAAAGAAGACCTAAATAGATAGTATATATTGATTATAATCATAGATAAAAAAAAATTATTAGTATTATAGTTTATTATTTTTCTCTATAACAATCAAAGTTTTATAAAAAAAAAGACTTAGATCATGATTATCCATATATAAAATTAGAAAAAGATATCATAAAATATAACAAGCTTGAAAAGGTGGTTTTAGTGGGTGAATTTAATGCCAAGATAACAAATTAATAATTAATATCTTTAAATATCAATTAATGGATAGATGATCATCTGGTATGGTTAGAAAAGGAAGTAGATCACCATTGTTTAAGGTTGTCAAATGGAAGTCAAGGACCCATCACACATTATGGAGAAATTATTAAACTATGTAGCATAAAGGGATTTATCATATACAATATTATAAACATGTGGTAAAAAATATGGAAAATATGCCTATCAAACACATAATGGACACAATATAGTTAATTATGATATTTGTTGGGTAAAATTTATTTCAAAGATAAAATACCTAGAAATTGAAGGAGTTCCAATGGAGCTAAAATATTATCACAATCCAATATGCATAAAGATACAAATATAAGAAAGTGAACAAAAGAAACTTCTTCAATAAACTATAGGAAAGACAATAGGAAAAACATCTCTATGACAAAGAAAAAAAATGTTTTAAATGGAATTCAAGAAAATTATACAAAGATAGAAAATAAAGAGGACAAATAATTTTTAAACTCATAATTTTGATAGCATGAAACTCATGGATATAATCAAATAAGCATTAGAATCATGTAAAAAGTTAAATCCTAGGAAAAGAGAACATGAAAGCTTCGTATGATGAAGACTGCAATGTAGTAAGGAGAACCTTGAATGAATAGGAAAAAATAATCAAATAACAAGATATATAAATAGCTAGTGAAAAAAAAAAAATGCATAAGAGCAAGGTAAAAAATATTGATATATCTTGCAAAGCATAGACCAAGACAATTTTAGAAAGAACTACAACAAAGTAAAAGACACAACAAATTTCATAAAAAAATTATGGTTGCAATATGATAAGCAATTGTATGAGAGAAGCAAAGAAGGATACCCCTCATATATTTGACACAACTAAGCTATTTTTTTTTTTGAAATATGTGAAGGGGGCATTAAGAAAATAGCAATAGGTAAAGCTCAAGATATATATGATTTGCAAGTTAAATATGCCAAATGTGGGGTTGATATCTTAGCACAAAATCTTTAAAATATTTTTGGTGGCATCATGAAAGGAGGATTTCAACTAGAATGGTTAACCAACACAGTCATATCATTGCATAAAAGTGGAGACACCAACAATCATTCAAATTACCACACCATCATGATTAATCCTCTTTTTCTAAAATTGTTTGGTAGTATAGTAGAAAGCAAAATCCATTAGTGGACAAATAATAAAGGAAAGAGGGCGATAGGGCAAGCATGGTTTTGATAAAATTAGTCAATAATAGATCACTATATGGGCAAGTTGGTTTGTTGAACAATTTTCTTTCTTGGATGTTCTTAATAAACTTTGGAACTCTAAATACAAAGTCCATGGTTTGAATTCAAAAGAGAGTAGGACTGTACTTAAAGGATTTTGTACTAGGATTAATCATTACATTGAATAAAATGTGAATATATACAATGAGAGTTGGTTAAGGTGGTTAACCAACCACCTGAAATATCCCTTTTTCCAAATTATGGAATATAAACTATGCCTTATGATAACATCCCCCCTTATTATATTATTGTCAAATACAAAGATCATTGTGAAACAATTCAAATTTGACATGTGCAAGTGCCTTGGTGAAAATATCTACAACTTGCTCATCATTGGAAATGTATTGAAGTTGTATATGGTGCTTTGGAAATTCATCTCAAATAAAATGACATCGAGTATCAATGTGTTTGGTGTGCTCGTGAAAGACTAGATTTTTGACAAGATTAACAACACCTTGATTGTCGTAAAAAAAAATGAAGAGGAAGATTATTTGGAAGACCCATGTTTTTAAGAATATGACTTAACCACATTAAATCACAAACTACTTCACTGGCTATGCGATATTCTACCTCTATAGAAGATAAAGCAACCACATACTACTTCTTATTGTACCATGAGATAGGTCCAGATCCAAGATGGAAAACATATCCAGAAGTTGACTTTCGATCATCAATGGATCCGACATAGTCTTAGTCTGTGTACCCCTGTAAGAAAAGTTTGTAATTCTTCTTGTACTCCAGGCCATAGTCTATACTACCACAAACATAATAAAGAACTCTTTTTGCTGCTTTCCAATGACTCACCTTAGGTTCCTGCATGAACATTGAAAGATAGCCCACAACAAAACTAAGATATGGCATGTTATTTGTCAGATATATGAGATTCCCAATCAACTATCGATAGAGAGTACCATATACCTAAGGTGATTCATAATATCGTGATAACTTAAGTCCTTGCTCCATTGGAGTTTCTTTAGACTTGCAATTAGTCATGCAATATTTTTTTACTAATGTCTTGGTATAATTATTTTGTGTTACTCTGATATGGTTCTTTTTCTAAATCACTTCTAAACCAAGACAATAGTGAAGAAGTCCTAGATCTATCATTTCAAAATATTATTTTAAATCATCTTTTACTCCATATATCATACTCTCTGAACTCCCTATTATGATCAGATCATCTACATATAGCACCAAAATCACTGTCATAACCATTATTCTTAATATAGATATTTGCATCTGAAGGACTTATTTGGAATCCATGCTGCACTAGGTGACTATCTATTTTGATTTACCAAGCTCATGGAGCTTATTTTAGCCCATACAAAGATTTAATCAACTTACAAACTTTCTGTTTTTTCCCTTCAACAACAAATCCTTCTGTTTAGGTCATGTACACTTCTTCTTGTAGGTCACCATTCAAGAAAGCACTTTTTACATCCATCTGATGTAAATTCCACATAAATTGAGTTTCTTATTAATTGAGCTGCCCTTCAAGATGGTCTTTATGCTTATTAATAGTACCATCTACCCTATACTTCACTTTGAACACCCATTTGTAGCCAATGGGCTTCTTTCATGAAGGCAGATTTACTAGCTTCCATGTATGATTTTTCATGAGAGATGTATGTTCTACTTCCATAGTAGCCTTCCATTGAGGCTTACTAAGTGCATCCTAAACTGTTGTGGGTTCATTTTCATCCAATTATGTCATATAAACCCTCTCATCCTCCATATCTATTTCCCTATCTTCCTCTACATCTATAGATAGTTCATCAAATTGTTGGTAAAGCTCGTCAACCTCTGAATTTGATGCCTCTGCTCTCTTATGTTGAGTCATACTACGAGTACAATGTTGATCTAGAGTTAGATCTAGAAGTGATGTCAAATTGAAATCTCTTAATGTACTGGCATACCATTTTGGAATCTTGTTTTGAGGAGGTGGAGTATCTTTCTTAGGCTCATATTCCTCAAGGTATACATATGTAGAAGTGTTATTTGATGTAAAAGCTTCATCAAATACCAAAAATCTACTTATATGTGTCTTCTTGGTCATAGGATCTATCAATCAATATCCTTTTGAATGCTCATAATAACCAAGGAATATACATTGCAGGGTCTTCTCATCTAACTTCTTCCTTTTCTATTTTGGTATGTGCATGAACGCCTTACATCCAAAAACCCTTAGATAAGAAATGGAGGATTTCTTACCACTCAATGCTTCTTATGGAGTCTTTCCTTGTAGATCCTCTATGGGTGCTCTATTTAAAAGATATGTAGTTGTACTCACTACTTCGGCCCAATATTGTTGCTCAATATTTGCTCCCTTAAGCATACAATGAACCATTTCCATGATGGAACGGTTCCTCCTATTAGAAACTCCATTTTGCTATGGAGTATAGGTTATGGTTAGATTTATCTTAATCCCATGTACATCCATAAATGATGAAAATTATTTGGAGGTATATTCCCCCCCTCGATCTGAGTGGAGGGTTTTTATGGAACATCTTGCCTCCTTCTCATGATGCTTCTTAAACTACTAAAAGTACAAAAATACCTATAAATTCAATTGAAGAAAGAAAACCCACATCCTCTATGAGTAATCATCAAAAAACAACTAAAAATACCTTTTTCCACCATAGTTGTTGGGTATAGGACCGCACAGATCGGTGTGAACCATATCCAAAGGTTTCTTAGCTTGTGAAGAGCTAGCCTCAAAGGTTACCCAATGTTGATTCCTTGCTGTTGGAAATTTTGGGTTTGAGATCCTAGCTTCTTGTCTATGAGTTGTCATTGATGTCAAAAGGAACTGGCATTAATTTCAAGAGGATTTATTGGTTTCAAAGGTTGAATATTCCAAAGATTTTTTTCTAGAAGATTTCGAAGAAATTCCATGTGGCAGATGAAAATGTTTTTATCAAAACCATGGCAGGTTTAAGGATTTTTATTAAAACCAGGTGAATGCATTAAGGGTTTTTCTCAAAACCATTTTCAGTTTAATGCAAAGGCTGGAGACACTTATTAATTAAATAACTTAATTAATAAAACCTTTTTAAGGTTTTTTAATTAATTATTTATTTGATTTAGTGATTAAATTATTTTAATAATTTAATGGGTTCTCCACCTAAGGTCTAAGGTCTAAAAGACTTGTGATTATTTTTTAATAATCAAAAGGGTTTCATAAACCCAAAAGTTGTTTCGAAGGCACCAAAGTAATATTAATTCAAAAAATTCAAATTATCCTTCCGCCAACGTCGTGCATAACATGGAAGTTTGGCTATATAATCCATAACCTATAGTCCAAAGCAATGGAGAAAAAGAAATTCGAATTGTGCAAAGGTTGGGAAGTAAAAGCTACGGCTATCATTTTTTTGCCATGTTTATCCGCCACCAAAGGGTTAAGGAGAAGGAGACTCTTGCTAGCCTTCAAGCTAGCATCATTGGCCTAGTGGCAATGATTGTTCTGTGAAGGCACTTGAAGGGAGGTCAAGCGTTCGACTCCCAATGTGGAGTGTGAGAAGAGTTTTTGCGCTCCGATTTTTTCGGAGGCACTGTTGACCTGCGATTTTCGAAAGAATTTTTTTTTGGTAAGGTTTTTTAAATAAAATCTACATTTTGTTAAAGAAGAAGTGGTTGGGAAGATTTATTTAAAATTATTTTTAAGGTTAAATACTTCTTTGGAGATATAAGGTTGATAGTGTGTGGTTGAGATTTTTGGCTTGATTGTTGAGTGAGATTTGCTTAGAAGCTATTATTCCTTGAGCATGGTTTAATTAATTTAGAGAAATAAGGTGTAAAAGGATATATTGTTTGTATGCTTTATATTTTTGGTAGTTGAATTCTAAGGATTAGAGTCATAAGGTGTTTTATGGAATAAATATTTTTGTGGTTACTTTTATGATCTAACCCTAACTTAGTGGCAAAGTTGAGGGTGGTAATGGTAATAGTTTTAAGAACTATTCTCTTCTTCCTCAAACAAAGGTATGGGCAACTTCTTCCATGTATATTGTTGATGGTGTATTTTTTGAAATTGAGTTTGGAGTGAAAAGGTTGTCTACTAGGTATTCTTGTTGGTGTAAATCCCATTTTCTGGATATTGAAGATTGTTTATGCATTAAAATCATTGATGAGTTTTTGGGTGAATCCATAATTCTGGTTGAGGAAGAGGAAGCATCTTGCACTAGGGTTTATGTTAGTAAGTCTTGCTATTGCATTGAGATGGTGAAACCCTTAGTTGGCTGTTTTGAGATTGATGGTTGAGTTGCTTCCATAGAGGTTGTTTTGATCAAGTTAATGCTTTACTTGATACATGATTTGGGCTTACTCCATTGAGATTGATTTGAGCAAGTTATTCTTTGCATTGGTGATTTATGTTGGTGGTTGTTTTGTTCAAATACCTTTAGAAGGAAAAGGATGTCTACTAGTTTCCTTTTCATGTAGTGATTGGTTGAAAACTTCAAGGTTAATGTTGAGTTGAATGATGTTGGTTAAACCTTGTCTATAAGCATTGTTGTTAAAGCCCTAATTGGTTGAGCAAAGATATTGGTTGTGGAAAGAACATGAGTATCATTGTTATATGAGATATTGCATGGTTGGCAATTGTTGGGTTGTGTTTCATGTTCTTGAGAAAAGCATACTACATCTATCTTATTCTTTTGAGATTGAGATTGGGAGTTAAGTATAGAACATATTGAGTCTCTAACAATTCTCTTTATGTTTCTATGAGATTTGAGATTGAGATTGGGAGTTAAGTATAGAACATATTGAGTCTCTAACAATTCTATTTATGCTTCTATGAGGTTGATGAATCACATTGGGTCTCTAACAATTCTCTTTGTGGGTTCATGCTAAGCAAGTTTTTCTTGATGAACTTGTGAGCTGATTTGGACAGGTTCTAGTGAGGACTTGTGAGCTAATTTGGACAGGTTCAAGTGAGGACTTGTGAGCTAAATTGGATAGGTTCTAGTGAGGACTTGCGAGCTAATTTGGATAGGTCCTAGCAGAGGACTTGAGGACAAAGTTGAAGTTGTTCTTTGAGAAGAACCTAAGGACAATTTTGAAAAGTCTTTGAGAAGGCTTGTGTGCAGCAGAGATTGATTTGTTCAAGCTTTATGAGTTGATCTTGGCACGGATCTGACAGAGTGAGGAAGACTTGTTCTGGACCGACTGACTGTGTTTAGTACAGGTTGATGAGTTGCTGTGGAGGTGATCAGTGAGGACAAAGGTCTCTTGAGACTGAGCATTGAGGACATGAGGTCTTCTATGGAAAGGAGTTCAATGTTCTAGCAGAATAAGAGGCAGGTGATATTCTGAAGTATCATTTCCAGAGCTGAAGAGAATGATTCTCCTTTGGGAAGGAGTCTCACAAATTCGTGAGGAGGGGAAGGATTCTCCTTTGGGCAGGAGGCTCATAAATTCATGAGGAGGGGAAGGATTCTCCTTTGGGCAGAGGCTCATAAATACTTGAGGAGGGAAAGGATTCTCCTTTGGGCAGAGGATCATAAATACTTGAGTAGGGGAAGGTTTCTCCTTTGTGCTGAGGCTCATAAACATTGTAATTGGGAAGGATTCCCAAAGAAATTTGAGAAAGCTTTTTAAAGAAAAGTTTTGTGGAGGTAGCCCATGTTGGGTGAACCATGTTAAAATTGGTGTCTCATTGTGTGTTGCTTTATGCATTACTTTGATATTGCTATTGATTCATTGCTTTGCGAAGTTAAAGTTAAATTGAGAAATTAAAAAGAGGTCTTATACTGTTCACCCCCCCTATCAGTATAAGCTTATGTTCTTCAATTGGTATTAGAGCGGGTTCCTTTGGAAAGTTTAACAGCTTGAAGGAAAATATTGTAAAGAACACAATGGAATCTACAAGTGGTAATGTAGCACCTATTCTTGATGGGGCAGATTTTGGGCTTTGGAGTGCTAGGATGAAGGTTCATCTTATGGCTCTTGGAAATGAAGTTTGGGAAGTGATTGAGGATGAGTATACCATTCCTGAGCATGGTCCTTCTACTAAGGAAGATAGGCTCCTAAATCATAGCAATTCAAAGGCAATGAATGCAATTTTGAAGGGTTTACAGAAGGTAGATCTTACCAAGGTGATTCACTACAAGACAACTAGTGAAATGTGGAAACAGTTGAAGGTGGTTCATACAGGTGATGCAAATGTTCGAAAGGCCAAGTTGAGACACTTCAAAGGTATGTTTGAACAACTCAAGATGAATGATGAAAAAAATATTGGTGACTATATGCTTCGTATGGATGATATTGTTAACTCTATGAAGGAACTAGGTCTTGAGCTTGCTGAAAATGATATTTGTGATAAGATTTTGAGGTCTCTTCCAAATAGATTTAGTGAAAATATTTCTGCTATTGAGGAAGCTAAGGATTTGGATAAGTTGAAAAAGGATGAGCTTCATAGTATACTTGTAGCATTTGAGTTGAGAACTCAAGTGAAGGTTGATGTTAAGAAGGAGGCAGCTTTCAAGGCTACCAAGAAATCCAAGGGTAAAGAGCTTCAAGATAGTGATGAGTCTTCTAGTGATGAAGAGGCATATTACAACAATAAGGGCAAGTTATCAAGAAAGCACAAAGGTATGAAATATGTCAAGTGTTTCAATTGTGGAAAGTTTGGTCATTATGCTACTAATTGTACTGTTGCCAAGGATGAAAGTGATGAAGATAAATAGGATTATAAGAGCAAGGATTCTAAAAGGCACATGCATCAAAGGAAGAATAAATATGAGCAAAGCAATCAAGGAAATAGGTACTCTCACAAACACATAAAAGTTTCTACCTATAC
This sequence comes from Wollemia nobilis, assembly GCA_028583015.1. Classification (NCBI taxonomy): domain Eukaryota; kingdom Viridiplantae; phylum Streptophyta; class Pinopsida; order Araucariales; family Araucariaceae; genus Wollemia; species Wollemia nobilis. Next base: position 166,835 of record JAQPPZ010008689.1, read on the forward strand.
AAGGCAAGTAAGTGTTCTAGTAGTGATAGTGAAAGTTCTTCAAGTGATGTTGGAAATGAGATGTTGTTCCTAACAGAAAAAGAAGAAGAAAAGAAACATAGATTTGTCCTTATGAAATGTTCTAGATGTGGAAATTTTGGACATCTTGACGATGATTGCACAAATGATGGATTGATTTATAGTTATACTATGTATGAGGATGCTTCGGAAAATTGTAAGGAAGATCTTTGTATGGCTTTAGAAAAGGGTAGCACCTCTAGTGATAAGAAATCTAAAAAATTCATTGATGTTTCAAAAGGCAAAAAAATAGTGGAAGTTATAGAGGATGGTTAAGTATATCTTGAAGCCAAACTTGTTAGTGCTCTTAGTGCTTTGAAAAAGGAAATAAAGAAGAATGCTAGACTCAATGATAAATTGGATGAATGTTGTATTGAGAGAGATGAACTTATAGAAAGTCTTGACTTCTCTATAGCTAAGACACAGAAACTTAAGGATAAGTTAGAGTCTAAGGTTCTTGAGTGTAGAGAGTTAGAACAGAAAGTGGCTTCCTTGAAAGAGGAAACTAAAGAGTACAAGGAGAAGCTTTACAGGTTTGAAGATAACACCAAAAAGGTAAATTTGATCATCAAAGATCAAAGAAGGACAACAAATAAAACAGGTCTTGGTTTTGGTAAGAAACACATGGAACAGGTTGGCGACTCTGCTGGGGAATCTGGTAAGAGATTCCGAAAGGAAGAGAGTTCTGATGAGGAAAGTACTTCAGAAAAATATTCCTTGAGTGATAGATGCACAAAATCAGAAAATAGGAATAAAAAAAAAGGGAGAAATTTTACAGGATCTAAGAGGTCAAATCAAGGAAAGTTTAATGGCAGATGTTTTTCTTGTCACAAGTTTGGTCACATGGCTTCACATTGCATGACTCAAGTGAGGAAGGTAAATGATAGATTCATAGGTGGTAATTTATTTCAATGGTATTGCTACTCTTGTAAACAGTTTGGGCATAAGGCTGTTTATTGCAAGGCTAATAACAGGAACAGGGTTGGTCATAATAGATGGAGTCAAAGATCAGGTATGCCTCAAAGAAATAACATTGTTAGTTGTTATAAGTGAAACAATGAAGGTCACATAGCTAGACAATGTAGAGCTAAAATTCTAAGGTACAAGAACAGGAACATGGGTATGAACAGGCACAAGAATCAAGACATGGATAATAATAGGAATGATAACAAGAAAAACAACAGTGACATGAACAGGAACAGGAATATGGGCAAGGAGAACAAGAGAAGACATGGTAATGCAAGCTATAGACACTGATGAAGATCAGTGCCTAATGGGAGTTTTACTCCCACCCCAAAATTAATCACCTCAACAGGAGGTGGGGGAGGGACTAAGATAAGAGGCTCATTCTTAGTCCCAATCCCCAAAGGTGACCCTTTGCCATTGATGACAAACGGGGAGAGATATGAGTAAGTGGGAGAGCCTCAAGTCAGGGGGAGCTGATTTCTATACAACAATTTTGAGTTTCAGTGTTGTTGAGAAGCATGGTTTGCCATCAATGACAAAGGGAGAGATTGTTGGCAATTTTGGGTTTGAGATCCTAGCTTCTTGTCTATGAGTTGTCATTGATGTCAAAAGGAACTGACATTAATGTCAAGAGGATTTATTGGATTCAAAGGTTGAAGATTCCAAAGAATTTTTCTAGAAGATTTTGGAGAAATTCCATGTGGCAGATGAAAAGGTTTTATCAAAACCATGGCAGGTCTAAGGGTTTTTATTAAAACCAGGTGGATGCATTAAGGGTTTTTCTCAAAACCACTCTCAGCTTAATGCAAAGGCTAGAGACACTTATTAATTAAATAACTTAATTAATAAAACCTTTTTAAGGTTTTTTAATTAATTATTTATTTGATTTAGTGATTAAATTATTTTAATAATTTAATGGGTTCTCCACCTAAGGTCTAAGGTCTAAAAGACCTATGATTATTTTTTAATAATCAAAAGGGTTTCATAAACCCAAAAGTTGTTTTGAAGGTGCCAAAGTAATATTAATTTGAAAAATTCGAATTATCCTTCCACCGACATCGTGCATAGCATGGAAGTTTGGCTATATAAGCCATAACCTATAGTCCAAAGCAATGGAGAAAAAGAAATTCGAATTGCACAAAGGTTGGGAAGTAAAAGCTACAACTATCATTTTTTCGCCACGTTTATCCGCCGCCAAAGGGTTAAGGAGAAGGAGACTCTTGCTAGCCTTCAAGCTAGTGCCTTTGGCCTAGTGGCAACGATTGTTTTGCGAAGGCTCTTGAAGGGAGGTCAAGCGTTCGAATCCTACCGTGGAGTGTGAGAAGAGTTTTTGCGCTCTGATTTTTTGAGAGGCACTGTTGACCCACGATTTTTGAAAGCATTTTTTTTGGTAAGGTTTTTTAAATAAAATCTGCATTTTGTTAAAGAAATGGTTGGGCATATTTATTTAAAATTATTTTTAATGTTAAATTCTTCTTTGGATATATAAGGTTGATAGTGTGTGGTTGAGATTTTTGGCTTGATTGTTGAGTGAGATTTGCTTAGAAGCTATTATTCCTTGAGCATGGTTTAATTAATTTAGAAAAATAAGGTGTAAAAGGATATATTGTTTGTATGCTTTATATTTTTGGTAGTTGACTTCTAAGGATTGGACTCATAAGGTGCTTTAAGGAATAAATATTTTTGTGGTTAATTTTATGATCTAACCCTAACTTGGTGGCAAAGTTAAGGGTGGTGTTGGTAACAGGTTGAAGAACTATTCTCTTCTTCCTAAAACAAAGGTATGGGCAACTTATTCCATGTATATTGTTGATGGTGTATTTTCTAAAATTGAGTTTGGAGTGAAAAGGTTGTCTACTAGGTATTCTTGTTGGTGTAAATCCCATTTTTTGGATATTGAAGATTGTTTATGCATTAAAATCATTGATGAGTTTTTGGGTGAATGCATAATTCTGGTTGAGGAAGAGGAAGCATCTTGCACTAGGGTTTATGTTAGTAAGTCTTGCTCTTGCATTGAGATGGTGAAACCCTTAGTTGGATGTTTTGAGATTGATGGTTGAGTTGCTTCCATAGAGGTTGTTTTGATCAAGTTAATGCTTTACTTGATACATGATTTGGGCTTACTCCATTGAGATTGATTTGATCAAGTTATTCTTTGCATTGGTGATTTATGTTGGTGGTTGTTTTGTTCAAATACCTTTGGAGGGAAAAGGATGTCTACTATATTCCTTCTCATGTAGTGATTGGTTGAATGCTTCAAGGTTAATGTTGAGTTGGATGATGTTGGTTAAACCTTGTCTATAAGCATTGTTGTTAAAGCCCTAATTGGTTGAGCAAAGATATTGGTTGTGGAAAGAACATGAGTATCATTATTATATGATATATTGCATGGTTGGCAATTGTTGGGTTGTGTTTCATGTTCTTGAGAAAAACATACTACATCTATCTTATTATTTTGAGATTGAGATTGAGTTGAGATTGATATTGGGAGTTAAGTATAGAACATATTGAGTCTCTAACAATTATCTTTATGTTTCTATGAGATTTGAGATTGAGATTAGGAGTTAAGTATAGAACATATTGAGTCTCTAACAATTCTCTTTATGCTTCTATGAAGTTGATGAATCACATTGGGTCTCTAACAATTCTCTTTGTGGGTTCATGCTAAGCAAGTTTTTCTTGATGAACTTGTGAGATGATTTGAACAGGTTCTAGTGACGACTTGTGAGCTAATTTGGATAGGTTCAAGTGAGGACTTGTGAGCTGAATTGGACAGGTTCTAGTGAGGATTTGTGAGCTAATTTGGATAGGTCCTAGTAGAGGACTTGAGGATAGAGTTGAAGTGGTTCTTTGAGAAGAACCTGAGGATAGTTTTGACAAGTCTTTGAGAAGGCTTGTGTGTAGCAGAGATTGATTTTTTCAAGCTTTATGAGTTGATCTTGGGATAGATCTGATAGAGTGAGGAAGACTTGTGTTGGACCGACTAACTATGTTTAGTATAGGTTGATGAGTTGTTGTGGAGGTGATCAGTGAGGACAGAGGTCTCTTGAGGCTGAGCATTGAGGACATGAGGTCTTTTGTGGAAAGGAGTTCCATGTGCTAGAGAAATAAGAGGCAGGTGATCTTCTGAAGTATCATTTACAAAGCTGAGGGGAAGGATTCTCCTTTGGGAAGGAGGCTCATAAATTTGTGAGGAGGGGAAGGATTCTCCTTTGGGCAGGAGGCTCATAAATTTGTGAGGAGGGGAAGGATTCTCCTTTGGGTAGGAGGCTCATAAATTCATGAGGAGGGGAAGGATTCTCCTTTGGGCAGAGGCTCATAAATACTTGAGGAGGGGAAGGATTCTCCTTTGGGTAGAGGCTCATAAATACTTGAGTAGGGGAAGGTTTCTCCTTTGAGAAAGATTTTTAGAGAAAATTTTTGTGGAGGTATCCCATGTTGGGTGAACCACATTAAAATTGGTGTCTAATTGTGTGTTGCTTTATGCATTGCTTTGATATTGCTATTGGTTCATTACTTTGCAAAGTTGAAGTTAAATAGAGAAATTAAAAAAAGGTCTTAT